>JABUQX010016628.1:12500-20030 GCA_015478945.1 Trachelipus rathkii | reverse complement strand
ATTAACAAGAATTTATATAATAACTTCTTATTTATCAATAAAGACCAGCCGAGAATATTATGCCTAATGGTACTAACCCAGGTAAACAAAGTTTCATACATTAAACGTTTGAAACATAGTAATATTGAACAAAAAAATTATCAATAACCCTTTTACCAGCCTCTAACTATCATAATCCCAAACAAATAATTGAAAACATAACAAAGTTATCAATCGCTCCAAACATAACATAAAAAGATCTTTTTGAATAAAATACATAGTAAAGTGTAATAGTTTACATAGCCTAAAGCCAGTAAATCAGTAAATCAAACCACCAGACCCCCTCCCTCCCCTCCCTTAAGGAATACATATAAATCTATTGATCTATTTAATATCAGGTCACACTTCGAGTATCATTTCGGAATATAATATACATAAAAATTAACTCTTATATACTACCCAACGAATATATGCAGACGTAACCGTAAAATTCACATTAATAAACTAACATATAAATCATAACCTAAACTAAGAATATAATGTACAAACGACAAAACTTAACAACACCTTTACTCACAAAGAAACTATAACAAAATTAACAAACGTTCCACGCCTAAAAACAGTTAAAGTAACTAACTCAGCGTTCAAACCTTGTAAACCCTATTCACACCTTTTTCAAGCAATTCTCTAACATATTCAAACGTTAATTTACTCTCCCACCTTCAGAAAGCGATATCTAACAATCAGCATGGTCACTGAATAGAGATGTGCGTATAAACAACAAATTTATCATAACCCTGTCTAATTATCCTACGAGACCAACGAATATATGCAACCAACCCGTCAAGCAAATTCTCCCGCCCATTGCTCTACATCATACAGAAATGTATTTAACAAAACATTCATTCTTAAACTAACAAAAACTATCATAATCCCCAACGAATAATGCAACAACATAACAAAGTTTTATCCAAGCCATAAATTAAAATAAAACAAAGTTATTATTCAAACATAACATTAAAGATAAGTTCTTGAATAAATATCAAGTAAAGATGTACATTAGCCTTAACGTAACATTATTTCTTAAAGCCTAGCTGAGAGAGACAATCAAGCCCCTGCGTAATGACTATCCTACATCCGCTTCTACACCCCCTCTTCGCTAAAGTACCCGAGATAGGTTCGTTCATGCGTCCTCTCTGGGGTGATTCCAAGTAGTGACGGTTTCGGTCCACTGAAATTGTTTCGGCATGTATGTGTAACAATTGAGATTATGTGTATGACAGTGATGACGCAATTCGTTGAAAGGTTTTTGTTAAAAATGAAAGTAAGTCCTAATGATAAGCATTACGGTGTAGACCTAATGAATATTCTGCTTGTCATGTATAACATCCAAACCTTGGTAAGTCGGACCGTATCATATGATGCTTCAGCTCTTGTATACTACAGGGATGTTAAGGAAGTATGTTAACGCTTTGTTCGATTTGCTTGCGGTAGTTACTTTACTGATAATTATCAGTGTACTTTGTTAATATTGGAAGTTTGTCAGGCATGTTTTATGTTCTTATTTCGGTCAGCTTTACTGATTTTAAATGTTAGCTTCACTTAGAGTACGGATTACTAAAACTTGTTATCCTTGTTATTAAATACTTACTACAACTACTACACTACTACTACATACATACACTAACTACTACTACTACTACATACTACTACTACTACATACTACTATTACTATTACGCCACTGACTACTACTATACTACTACTACTTTGACTACCTTACTACTACTACTATAATAATAAATTAATAATAGTAATAAATAATATAAAATATTAATAATATAATTAATAATAATAATAAATAATAATAATAATAATAAAATAATAAGTATAATTGAAGCTTACAGTACTGCAAATCACCTCCCTGATGATGCGGCTGTTGTGCCAAACCTACCAGTTTGTCTATAGTAAAGCTTGATATTGTTAAACAATACGTTAGAATAGTCGATGTTTATCCTCGAAGCAAATTTAGATAAGAAATAGGTACTATATGTTTCTATATTACATGAAAATATTATGTTATCGTTTATTCTTGATCTGAATGATCGATAGGAGATCTGTAATTTAATGTACTAATCTCGTCTTTTTTGTAAATGATTAGACATGGAGGGTGGATGATAGCTAATGTCCACGTTCTGTATCATAGTTCAATTATTGATGTTATAATTTGCATATAGACTCCTGATGAATGTTAGTATCCAATTCATAAATTCAAGATGCTGGTATCTTTCTTAGTAGTTGGGACACTTTGTTAAGGAATTTTGTTAGATATACTGCTATTATCTGTGATGATATGATTGGAAAAAGCAGGGATAGGTTGCTGGCAAGTTTTACTGTGTAATGAGCCGGAAGGTTGAGAAACCTACTTCATAGTTCAAATCAGTTAAATGATCTATTCATTCCATAAGGTCCAAAATGTTAGATATCTATTGTATGTTTATCCCCATTAGTAAGTTGTAGATATGTAGGCCATGTTATAATTTCTGTTAAGTTTGTTTCTAAATATTTATTTACAAATTGAATTAAACTATTTATTAGAAATGATAAGTTCTCGTAAGATATTACGTGGTTTAACTTGGCGATGACTGTGTCTAGGAACGTGGGGCAAGGTTAAAGTTTGCTGAAAGTAATTTTCGAAAAGCCGATTTTGCTAATGTCTACGTTATTCATAGTTCAAAATGATGTTATATTGATATGAGTGACTTGATGAAATAAAGGGTAGTTCAACCACATACGTTCAAGAAGTGGTGGAATCTTGATAGATTGGTCACTTTGTTTAGGGATTTGTTAGTTAATACTGCTTTAGCTGCTGCTGATAGGTTTGAAAAAGTGAGATTAGGGTAAGATGGCGGATACAATGAGTTGTAATGTCCTTGGTTACCTACTTTACCTTTGATAAGTAAGGAACTTGTGAATGTTAGCAGATTATTCATACGTGAGGGATGTTAGGTTTGTCGTGTACATTATATTCTTAGTTTAGGTTATGATATGCTAGCTTTATTGATGACTGAAAAAACACTTGTTCCCACTTAGCATAATATTGGCAGATTGGTCTGTACTTGATATTAGAAGGTTATGAATAAAGTTTTGATGTTTTAATTATTACTATATCAAGTATTAAATGAAAAAAAAAGTTAAAATTTTTATAATAAAAAAAAATACCAATGATATGCTACAGATACGTTTTAAAAAGTGTGAACAGGTTACGTTTGTATGCAATGCTAGTTAGTTTACTTACTGTTTGTCTGTTAAGTATGGAAACTTTGTTTAATGTGGACCTGGTTTTATTCGAGCCCTCCGCCTCGTCCCCGAAGGTTAATGTTTCTAGGTTTGTCGTTGTACATTATATAATTAGTTCAGGTGTTACAGGTAATTTAGCTTTATTTGATTGGCTAATTTAAGCTCTTTTTAGAAATAACATATATTCTTGGTCCAGTATATAAAAGAACTTATTTTTGTATGTTTATATACCAAAATGTACTCGAAATATGACTTGAAATCAATAGATCCAATTTAGACATTAGAATAAGAAAGTGGAAGGGAGAGTGGAAGAGAGTGTAAAAAACATACTAAATACCGTCTCCTACAAATAAAAATCGTAGCTTTGTTTATTTTTACAAATAATGATTATTATTCAAAGAAGATTTCTTATGTTATGTTGAATTAAACCTTTTACTTTTCACTATATGTTGGATATTAAAAACTTTTGGTTGCTATTTTGTGCAATCTATTCGTTGGGGATTATCGAATAGTTAGGAAATGGTTTATATGAGTTTGATAAAATTTAATGTTAATGTAAAAACTTTTGTTCGGGTTAGGCATATATTCTGTTGGTCAGTATTGGACTATTAGACAGGTTATGATAAATATTTGTTAATAATACCATGTTATGTTAAAATTAACATTGATTTATCGTTTAGGTATAGCTAGAAAAAAAGTGTGGAATAGGTTTAACGTTTGTACGCGCTGAGTTAGTTAATTACTTGTTGTTAAGGCAATTGACTTTTCGAATGTTTAATTAGTTTTATCTCGTGCGTAAGGTGTGTTAGGTTTGTCGTTGTTTATCTTTTATATTCTTAGTTTAGATTTTGCTATGTTAGCCTTTATTAATATGGAAAACTTTTGTTGACGTGAGCAGTATGTTCGTGTGTTAGTATTAAAGAAACTCAAAATGTGACCGGAATTAAATAGATCAATAGATCATGAGGTTTAGGGACGGGAGGTTAGGGAGGGCTGGTTGGGTTGAATACTGATTACATCCCTTCTAGGATTCTGTAAATTATTACACTTTACTATGATATTTTTAGTGAAAGAATATTTTTGTTTTATGTTTGGGATAAAACTTTATGTTTGCAATTATTCGTTGGGGATATGATATTTAGGAATTGGTTATTGTAATTTTTTTAAATGTTATTATGTTAATGTAAAAAACTTTGTTAAACCGTTTAGGCCAAATATATTCGCTGGTCTGGTATGATACAAATAGAGAAGTTTGATAAATTGTTGGTTAAATAATTACCATTTAATGTACAATTAAACATTGGCTATGTATAGAGAGATATTTACTTGACAAAAATAAGTATTGAGTAGGTTAACGTTTTTGTATTGATATTGTTAGTTACTTAACTGTATTTAAGTGTTGGAACTTTGTTAATGTTAACAGTTTATTCCTGTCTCGTAGGTGTGTTAGGTTTGTCAGTGTATATTATATTCTTAGTTCAGGTGATGCTTGTTAGCTTTATTAATGTGAAAACCTTTGTTACGTTAGCATATATTCCGTTGATCAGTGTATAAAGAAACTTGATTATATGTTATTTTTATGCTATGTTTACTCGAAATGTGACATGAAACAACTGATCAATAGATCATAGGATGGTGGGAGTAGGGGCGGAGGGGAAGGGGAGGATGGTTTGAATTTATGACTTTTGAACTTATATGGTTCGTTCGTACGTCATACTTCTTGTTTTTCTTTCTTCTGATTGGTTGAAAAGAAAGAATTTCATTAACCTTTGGCGCCTTGTTTACACATACGTTTTCCGTCAGGAAGACATTTTCGTTTGTAATATGTGCTGCATGTGCGTGGTATGATGACGTCATCACTCTACACCTAAGCTTGTTAGCTAATAGCTTTACGCGGACCTTTCGTTATTATTCCAGGATATATCTTAAATATTTCCCCGTTAACCAAATGGAGACCGATACATTGCTGGTATTCCTGCCAGAGGGTCAATAATAAACCTTTATTCTTTTCGGTTGAAGAATTCATCAAGAGTATTGATATCACAGGATCTTCTTGGCTTTTGATGTGGCATCCGATGCAATCACATTCATTAGTTGAAAAATCTATCAGAGTAGGCAGGCAGTGAGAGTATCTAATAGAATAGAGGTTTGTTTCACGTTTCATGTGACGTGTTAAAAAAATTGATTTACGCCAACTTTATTGGAAGCCCATGCGCGATGGATGTCACAATTACGTACGTACCTGATAAAGGGTTCACGATGGTTCGATTCATCTGAAAATATTCAGCTTTGGTTAAAAATGAAAAACGAATTAATATACCCATCATGACGATGTCGACATACTGAGGATCAATAAAATATAGCTCATGGGATAACTACAATATTTACCACTGAAACATGCGGTTTGATTGATAATAGGGATATATCAGGCGTATGCTAATAACTAACAATGTGGATAAGTTTACTTCTCTCTGGAATGAGAGAATGCGTGCTATTGAACCTGAATATGCCGAAGAATGGATTAGTGCAGAAGGAGGCATTTATACTTACATCATTTCAGAGGGAGTTGAATTCATCCGGAGAAATATATAGAACTTGCTCAATTTATGCATAATCCTATGTCCCTCTGATTAGATGATAATATATTTAAAATAAAAACCTTATATGTTTTTTATGTTATTTAAATTTAAGGCTCTTTCAATGAAAATTATATGCTATAAATATGAAAACTTATTTTACTTCTCCTATGTTAGCTTTATTGGTAAATGATAGCAGTTTATTCGTACGTCGGGTGTGTGTGTTAAGTATGTTTTTTTCATAGTTTAGCTTTATTGACGATAAACTTTGCTATGTTTGCCGTTATCCTTTGAGGATCATGATAGTTAGGTAAGGTTACGATAAATTTTTGTTAAATATTACTATGTTAATGTATAAAACTTTGTTTCGCTCGTTGGTCAGTACGGTAATTAGGAAAGGTTATGATATATTTGAGCTAAATATTACTATATTAATGTAAAAAATAATAATGATATGCTAGAGATATGTTTGGAAAAGTGTGAATAGGGTACGTTCTGTATCCAATGTTAGTTACTTTACTGTTGTTAAGTATGAGACTTTGTTAATGTTAGCTGTTTATTCGTTTTGCGTTTTTTGTGGTTTTAAGGGGGTTATGTTTTAGGGGCTTGGGGGGGTTTTTTTTTTTTTTTTTTTCCGTTGTACATTTATATTCTTAGTTCAGATTATGCTATGTTAGCTTTATTAATGTGAATATACAAAATATGACTTCAATCAATAAATCAATAGTTCAATGAATCAATATATCAATGGATCATAGATCACGGGTTGGGGTGCGGAAGGGTAGGGTGGGTGGTTTGATTTACTGATTTATTGCTTTTGGGTATGTAAAAATGCAAATTTTTTAATTTATAAACATGAAAAACATAAACATTTTAGTAAAAACAAAATGTTTAAAGCAAATAAAACAAAAATAAATAAAAGTTAAGAAAAAAATTAAACACAAAGCATAAATGTAAAATGAAATTTATAAAAAATAAAGTTTGAAAAAAATATAAAAAAGCAAAATTAAAATAAATAAAAAAAAAGTTTTCAAACAAAAATAATTTCTAAAAATAAAATTAAAAAATAAATAAAAAAAATTAAACACAAAGTGTAAATGTAAAATGGAACTTATAAAAATTAAGTTTGAAAAATAAATTTAAATAAGTAAAAATAAAATAAATAAATAAAAAAAATTTTGAAACAAAAATTCCTAAAAACTAAAATTAAAATAAAAAAAAAAAAAAAAAAATTAAAAAAAAAAAAAAATTAAATTGAAATAAAGTTATACACAAAGAATAAATGTAAAATGAAACTTACAAAATAAAAATACAAACAATATATTTTAGATGACGTTTAAAACGAAAACGAGATTTTGAAAAAAGAAATGTCAGTCTGAGGCTAAGCGAATGTTTACTAACTCGGCATCGCACCGGCTCCAGCGCCGGTGCAGGCTATGGCTCATTTGCTCAGACACATGAGACTTTTTCTTCCTTCCTCCTTTCCTCCTTTTCTCCTTCTTCATCCTCTTCTGTCACGCACTCTTTGCATTTGTTCTGAAGACACCCCTCAAGAGGGGGTCCCCAGACACCCTATACGGCCCTACAACCATCATATTCAGGTTCTACGACCTTATAAACATATATGTTGATACCAATATGGGACTAAATGAATATTTATTAACTCAGCGCCACACC
>JABUQX010016628.1:0-7500 GCA_015478945.1 Trachelipus rathkii | reverse complement strand
AAGAAATAGTACAAAGTAATAGATTGTAAGAATAGGATAAAGAGAGCTTTAAAAACACAAATGTCATGACATCATAAAACTTGAGGAGGGCTAGAATTAAGGAGACAAAGTTTTTCTATAAGAGAGGAATGAAAGTAGATGGAGAGGACCTGCAAAAGTGGTGGGGAGAGAAGGAAAAACCGTGTGGGTGAGACATGGAGGTAACATGAAAGAAATCAATAAAGTGCATATAACAAGAATACAAAAGGTAAATCATGAAGAAGAGGAGAAAGAGAGAGAGGAGAGTTCATCAAGTGAAGATGAAGATAGTAGTGAAGAAAGTGAGGAGGAGGAGGAGAATGACAAAGACAAAGAGTGAAAGAGAGCAAAATTAAAGATAGGAGGAGAATATATTGTTAAGCAGCCCGATGAAGAAAGGTGGATAAAAATTAGAATTGTAAGTAGAGGAGGAAAAAAAGGAGGTAAATACAAATATTCTTATAATTTTAAAGGAGACAATGAGAAAAAGGAATGGATAAACCTAAAAGATTATGATGTAAAAGAAGAAGATGGTGGAAAACCAAAGCAAAATATAATAGAGAATGAGGAAGAAACAGCCATAATGGATGATGAAGAAATATATTTAGGAGAAATGGAAGATGGGAAAAATGGCGAAAGAGTAAAAAGTGCCAAAAAAAAGAGAACTTTTAAGCTGGAAAGGAAATGAAGCTTTTATGAAGAGTAGACTTTGAATAAAACATGAGACTGTGAGAACAAGAGGATAATAAGTCAAACAAGAAATAAAAGGGGGGGATATGTTGTAAGCACGTCTAGTTCAAGGGATTCATGGAAAAAATTGACAAAGATAATGTGGCCCTGTGAATCTCCCACTTTATCACCTGAAGGTTTAAAAATTCTACTGACAATAAAAATGAATGATTGGAGAATAAACACTTTAGATGTTAAAACTGCTTATCTAGAAGAAAAAAACTTTAAAAGACAATCAAGTACATTTAGTACCACCAGAAGAAGCGAAGACTTGAAAAGAATAATTGGTAAAGATTAAGCCAAAGATTAAAGGTAGGTAGTGTAATGAGAGAAGATTTCAATATATAGGAATATAACCATAAAGTGAAAAAATGAGTGACATTAATGATTGGATCAGCAAAATATATACAGAGAAATTGGAGAAGATCGACATGGATAAAAGGAAGAATTTGGATGACGATTTGAGTAATGAAGAACAGACGTCATATCGTTCTGTATTAGGAAAACTTAATTGGCTAGCACAGCATACTAGACCAGAGTTGAGCTTCTCTGTGAGTAAACTAGGAAAAAATATGCAATGTGCTAATGGTCATAACCTGAAGGAAATAAATAAAGTAGTGGAAAAGACAAAAAGGATACAAACTGAGTTAGTAATAGAGAAATTAAAAAAGGGAAAATTAGTTCTTGAAGTTTATCCTGATGCATCTTTTGGAAATATTGATGAAGGTAAGACTCAAATTGGTTACTGTGTATTATTAAGAGATAGTAATGGTAGGAAGAACACGATTGTGTGGAAGTCAAAATTAGCAAAAAAGAGTTGTAGGATCCACTTTAGCAGGTTAAACTATGAGTATGGTAGAAGCAATAGAATGGGCTGAATATATTAAAATACTAATGGGAAGAATTAAACGTGATGACAGAGGAAGATTTTAAAAGTAGAGATAATTGTTAAATACAGAATTGCAAATCGATTTCGTGATAATATCGGTTGTGAATCTGGAGTTTAAAAAAATACAAATGTCAAGAATAGAATCATGTTGAATAATCAAATCTAAATGGAGATGGTGTAATAACAACATAGCATGGATAGCAACCAGGGATCAAATTGCCTGATGGATTAACCAAAGAGAAAGTAATAATCAAACATATTGGAGTTTAATTAAAGATGCTAAGACTAGGAGGAATTAGAGCGGAGAAAAAGAAAGTAGAAATTAATTAGACTGTTGATTTTATTTTCAGTTTATGGAAGTTTTGTTTTTGGATTTTTATTAGACGATGAAGAATTTCTTAGAAGACGACTCGACAAGAGACAATAATGAAATTAGAAATGTTTTTGCTTTTATTAAGTTAGATTTCTATAGTTGTTTTTTTTATTCTTTCCAGCATTGAGTTCAAAAAATGAATTAATTTAAAGATACTTTATTTAAACATAAACATATGAGTGATAAGCCCAATGAAAAATGTAAAATATAAATGTAAACTGAGAGAATAATGAAAATAGACGATACTTTATATTAAGTACCTGGAAGATAATGATAGTGACTTTCTGTGTTTAATAGTGCATAAAAAGAAGGATAGATAAGTTCACTTATTTATTTTATATATATATTTAAAGAGAAGAATGGTAATAGTGCCCTACCCCAATCTAATGACCCTGATATATATAAATATCTAAATGAACTTTAAGTTATTTAGGTTGGAAATTCTTTGTCGCATATTCATATAGTCTGTCTTCTGAAAATTGACTTTTTACAAAAGTCATATTCATTTTACGTCATATTCTTCTACTACTTTTCTGTCTCCGGTGCATGTATCGCACCTTACCCCTAGTCTTGGGAGAGAATAATAATAATAATAATAATTATATATATATAAATATATATTATATATATTATATTATAGTATATATATATATATATATATATATATATATATAATATTATATATATATATATATATATATATATATATATAATATATATATATAATATATGGACGTAACCTGGCATTCAGTACCACAGTAAAACATAAGATCCACAGCAAGGAATTTTAGCTGGCAATCTCGCAAAGAAAGCATCGTTAAATCACTGAACATATATATATATATATATATATATATATATATATATATATATATATATATATATATATATATTATAATATATATATATATACTATTATATAATATATATATATTATATATATTATATATAGTATTATATAATATATATATTATATATATATATATATTATATATATATATATATATATATAACCGGCATATTTAAAATATGTATAAGCCAGGACCCACCCATGGAGTTGATTATTCAACCAAAGTGTGGCCTCTTCTCTGTGGGCCGTGGTGGGTCCTGTACACGAAAAGAAAAAGTGTGTGTGTGTGTGTGTGTAGGTAGATGTGTGATGTACACAGAGTCCGGGGCTCAACCAAATTTACAACTTTTTTTTTGTCATTTTATTATTATTATCATAATTTAGGCTAATTACTTGCATATTTTGTAATAATTTAAATGTGCACACAGAAACGACCGCAGAAATATCATGTGTAACTTTCCTGGCTGGCGTAACAAATCCTATTTCTGCTAAAACACAAAAGAATATCAAATAAATTAACTCTTCTAAGAATATCAATGTAAAAAGTTTCATAAAAGGTCCAAGGAAGAATATTTGCCAATAAAATGCCAAAAAAAAATTATTAAAACAAATTTTATGTAATAGTTATCCCCGATGACCTAAAATTAAGCAATTAATAAAAACATGTTTTAAGAGTAAGTATTGTTGTTGGCATCTGATAGAAGTATGTTCAAAAGAATGAATCACTGAGAATAGAAGACAATCAATCTAAAGTCTAGTAAATACAAACTGTTCTCGTTTACCATTTATATATATATTTATATATATATAATATATATATATATATTAATAGTAATCTATATATATATATATATAATATATATATAGTATAAATATATATTATTATATATATATATATATATATAATATATATATATATATAAACGTCCCTCACCCCAGGAAGGAAACCACGACCTGTCAGTGGGAACCATCGAGAAAGGTCCTTGGGTTCCACGGGCCTAACGACTAAATCCGCTGGCTGGTCAGGCCTATCGCGGATGCCGGGAAGTTTCCCCACTAATAGCAAAGCACGCTACCAATGTACTCATTATTACCAATGTACTCATTAAAGTCTGAGTGAGACGAAGCTAGAGTTAATAGAGAATAGCTCACGTTTCTCTCGCTCCAACTCAGTCTCGAACCTATATATATATTATATATATATATATATATATATATATATTATATATATAGTATATATATATATATATTACATTTATATATATATATTATATTATAATATATTATATTATATATATATATATATTATATATATATATATTATATATAATATATATATATTATAATATATTATATATATATATATATATAATAATATATACTAGTTATTACGCCCAAGTTTTGAATCCGGAACCAAGGTTTAAAAACAGACCAAATACCTTAATACTGATATGAATTGTTTTGCCACAAGATAAATTTTATTTATTATTAAAATATTAACTTCATTTTTTGACCGCTTTAAATGTAGCAAGTATACCGTCGCTCGCTTCTCTTCACCCTTCCTTATAAATAAAATTAAACGGACCGTCAACAGAGACGATACATAACACAATGTATCCTTGTGTTATGTATCGTCAACAGAGACGATACATAACACAAGGATACATTGCTGCACCATCGATTTCATTGTGTTGTGCTTTCCACAAGTTCTGGATTCCAAATTAAGTATATTTGTCTGCCTATCAACTTTGTAATTCAAACACCTGCTTTATAAATTAAATAATAATAAACCTTTTTCTATTACCATTATTTCAGGAAGAGAAAAAAAATATATAGCTAATTTGATTTGAGGTTTTGATTGAAACGCACAAGAGAAGTGTATATTGCATGAAGTTATGCTGTAAATACAATACAATAAGAAAAGTTTCATTTAAGATAAAAATTCATTATATTTAAAAGGTATGACCCGTGAATTCTGTAGCCTCTCTGTTTATAGTTTAAGAGTTATTAAAGATATATATATTATTTCCAAAACCTTGCTTTGAAGAATAATGTATTACATTTCTAGATGTGTCACTTAAATTACAATCAAAGAAAAAAATAATAAATTGTAATTATAATTTGTGATCTATTTGAGACAAAGGTAAGTAAGCCTTCATAGAATTTTAAAATTTCTATATAAGTACCTATAGAATCAGACGTTGTAAGAAAAAATCATCATGCAAACAATATTTAATATAAAAAAAAACACACACTCGTTTGTTGATCATATTTTGACAAGTACAATTACATAATTATACTTTCAGATATTTTTATTATTGTTAATGTCATTATATTGAGATTAAGTTCCTGAGAAATTAAATCTACATCAGTGAATTGCAACACCTAATCTAATTCTCTGGTACTATTAGCAATCAAGGACTGTGCATTGGTTTGAAAAATAAATATAATCTAGTTTTGACATAGCAAGTTTTATAAAGATGGAATAGAATTCTTCTATCTATCCCCGATACTTATTTCTCAAAAATTTCAAGAGTACAATAGATTTCTCTGCTTTAGCCTTACGATATTCAATGTATATACATTCAAGTTAATATTTGAACAAAATATACAGTATTAGACTGATGGAGAATTTTTGAGAAGCTGTGCATTTGATTTCCTTCACATACATATTTACTCGAGTGGTCTCATTTACATGTCTTGCGAAAACGATATCATTGATTTTATTAACTGAAAAATTTAAACCACAGGTTTTTGATCATTGCAATAGCTAATATAAAGTTTTCTGAGTGATTTTAACAACCACCTGAAGCTTAGATACAAAACACACATATGTGAACAATCCATCATTCATCAATTAATATAGAGAAACATTGTACCATAGAACTCGCTCCATTCGATAAAAAGCAATATCATCAGGTTATATGAAGAGAAAGTATCTATAAGGATATATTTCTTCCTACTCAGGATTGCACTTCAACAAACTTGAGTAGTTTGATCTAGTTGTACCTGTATTTTACTATTTTGATAGTTGAAAGGATTTAGACAGAAAGCTAATTTCAATTTATTTCTAGAATACTATACAATAGACTAGCCAAAATTCCTTAATTAATTAATTAAAACAAAAACCCTGTTTGGTTCCAAAACACTGACGTAAAAAAAAAGAAAATTAATTAAAAATAAGAATAGTATTTTTTTTTAAATATGAAAATTAAAGTTCATACCTATATTATGACTATGAGGTATATATATATATATATATATATTAGTATATATATATATATTATATTAATAATTATATATATATACTATATATATAATATTATATAATACTTACTATATATATATATATATATATATAGTATATACAAATTGAGTAAATTTTACTTAAGAGTTATCTTGCATGACATTCCCAAAATTCACTACTCATGGAATTTCCTGGGTGCTAGGCTCATGTATTGTGTGATAATGGGTAATACTTCTGGGTTTGCTGCTGTGCTGTCTCAAGACTAACCAGGTTTACTATATATATATATATATATATATTATTATATTATATATATATATATTTATTATATATATATATATATATTATATATATATATATATATATATATATATATATTATATATATATATATATATATTATATATATAAATATATATCTTTTATATATATATATATATATATATATTATATATATATATATATATATATATATATATATATATATATATATATATATATATTATATATTATATATATATTATATATATATATAATATATATTATATATATATATATATTATATATATATATATATATATAAGCCATCAGGAGTCATTTAAGTCATAAGTATTTTATTGCAAAATGGGGTAATTTGGTCCAGGTAAAAAAAAATTTGTTGAGGCAATTCGGTCCAGACTGAATTATTGATAAATTAATTTTTTGCCCCAATTTTTTAACAATAAAATGTCAGTAGAAAATGCTTCCAATTCTTAAATTGCTTTACAGCAAGATGATACGAACTTACAAAAAGAAAACTAATCCAGAAGCACTACAATATGATGAAAATAATGTTGAAAAAACTTTAATGGAGATAGAAGAGGGGGGGGGGAAATCATTTAGGTAAATAAATAAATAAAGAAGAATATATCCCTAAAATTACCTTTATAAACAGGTATAAAGGGTAAGGTCAAATCGCCAAGAAAAATTAAGGTCAAATCGCCAAGAAAATTAGGTCCCGAAAAACGGCTATCTTCCATAGTGAAGAAATTGCTTTAAATCTTGCAAGACTAGGGGGATTATGGCATGACCCTTGATGTGAAAGATGTTAAATATTATTTGGATTCAAATGGAAGGTCAATAAATTGTTTTGTAGAAAACTTACCCGGTTTAGAATGGGTAAGAAGATTCCTAAAGCGATATGAACACATACTGACAACTTGAATTTGTCAAAATATTTCTCGAAAACGAGCAGCTGTCACTGCTAAGGTTGTTGAGGAATATTTTCAAAAATTTGAAGACCACACACAAGAAGGAGTTCCACCATCAAACAATGTAAACTAATCTGGTTGATAATCACAAAGGAAAGGTTCAGATATTTAGAAGAGGTACTAAATATCTAAATATGCAGAAAGG
>JABUQX010016627.1:87500-100000 GCA_015478945.1 Trachelipus rathkii | reverse complement strand
AAACCAATAAAATACATTATATAGAAACAACTATATATATCTCATGAACCATCTAGAACACCAACAAAAAAAACTGAGACACTCAACGGCACATAAAGAACAACATAAACAACACACACACTACCATATATACTATACAGCCGCACCCTGAACTAATATACTCACCCCCTTATACCTATATTCAACACACTATTCAATATCCTCATATTACTATATAAATCCTCAAATCACTAATACATGACCCATACCTAAACCCAATACATTACTACTTACTAACTAATACCTAATATAATATCAAATTCAGAACCAAAACATATACTACCATACTTATAACTATCAAATAACAAACAATATAACCATAACTCATACTATCACTCCTCTCACTCACCACTCACTAATAAATAAATAAACCCTTAATAAAACACAATATATATACAAAACTATACCTATAGTACTATATATATAATCATCACCGTATATATATTACTTAATACTACATAATACTGACATCATCATATTACTATATCATATTAAACAAACCCCCCTATAAGCCTTTATATATATATAACAATCACTAATAATAAAATAATATTTATATATATCTATATATAACACCTACCCCTACTCACCCATATAACACCACCTATGACCCTACCAACTAATAATACTACTCACTACCACACACCATATACTACATAATATAATTATAATATATATAATATATATTATATATATAAATATATCCAGTGACGGCCTCGTGAACCGAAAACCCCATGGGAGGCACTCCATACGTCATATATATAATATCATATATACCTAACTCACACCTCACTCCCTCATCAATAATACCTCTCCGCCCAACGCCATACTCCACCTCACCACACTACTCCACCATAATATATATACTATATATATATAGAAACCACCCTTATATATATATATATATACATAACTATATATACATATATTCATAAATATAACCCCGAACAGAAATAAACCCACACCTCATATATTATAGATATAAATATATACCAATAAAAATATATATATATATAGTAGTATACTAATATATTATAATTCCAAGGCGACTCCTACACCTTCGTGCTAACAAATTCGTTGCTAGCACGAGTTATTATTTATAGAATATGAAACGTAGTCTTTCAAATTTCTGCGTCTATGATAAAATTCTTCCTTCTGTTTCTCTTCTTTCTGTGAACCAATAGGCTCACTTCCTGGAAACAGAATAATCTACATCTGTCACTAAATGAAAGATTATGCTAAAATTATAAACAAAAAGTGTAAGCATCATCGCCATTGAAAAACCCTATTTTTAATCAATTATAAATTGTAACGGCTCGCACCTCTCCAAAAATGCAGAGAGCAAATTTCCAAGACGGTATAAGATAACACTTCATTCACAATGAATTTAATTCTCCTCCTAACACAGTGTTTTTTTTCCTGTCTTAAGAATTCTAAGTAAAAAAAACTTCGTTTAATTAAGACACACAAAACCACAACAACCTAACTCCTCCACCTCAAACAACCAATAATCCTACTCTCAATAAAATACTCCTCGTCTCTCTCTCTCCTCCCCTCTCCTCTTTAATATATACCTACAATCCATATTCATTATTATATACTCACCCCCCTCACTCCACTCACCAAATATAACAAATACTATATAATAATATATAATAATATATACATATATATATATATATATATACTATACATATATTATATATATATATATATTATATAATATTATATATTATATATAAATATTACTAATATATATATATATAACATATATTTATATAACTATATATATATATATATAATATATATATATATATATATAGAATATATATATATATATATATATATATATATATATATACTATATTATATATATATATATTACCTTATATAATATATTTACTCCTTATATATATATATATAACTATATATATATATATATGATATATATATATAATTATATATATATATTATATATATATATATATATAATATATATATATATATAATATATATTAATCATACTATAAATATAATATTATATATATTATATAGGTATATATAATATATATATATATATACTATATTATATATATAAACTAATTTTTTTTTAATTTATACTATATAAAAAAATTGGAATTTCCTGAGCCAAATTTCGAGAGGAGCTTTGTCTGACCAAACATCCTCAAAATTCAAACAACAATAAGAAGTAAGGTTTCTTTACGTTGCCATGACAACAGCACACCCCCCCCATGTTTTTGACACCACACGGCATTAACCAAATAAATAAATATGCTTTCTTGGAGCACCACCAACCCAAAATTCCTCCCAGTTCAAATGATCCTTATTGAAAAAATAATGCTTTTCGCAAGAGAGAACACAAGATCAATAATGTAAAATCTCACGCGCTCTCTAATAGATAACACATCTTCTACATTTCCTGTTTAAAAAATTAAAGTTTTTTCAATTACTCCTTAATAGTAATAAATAGTAAAATGAATTATTTTATTACATATAGTGAGAATTTTATTTTTTTCACCGAGGAGGCCCGGCCTCCTGTGCTCCCCCCGTAAAACCCGATAATACTCACTCACAATATAATATATATATATAAACCTATACCTAACTCCTCCAAACTTATATACTAGATATATCATAAACACTATATCAAATAATAAATATACACCTCACTCACTCACCCTACTATACTCACTAATAGCAAATCACTAACATATACCTCGCATCACCAAAAACCACACCCTCACAACATCCACCTACTACACAATAACTAATACTACATAAAACAATAATAATACTACTCACCACAAACCAACAACCCAACAAACACCCAACCTCTCACTGATATATAAATAACTAAATACATACCTCACATATAACACATAACTCAAACACACCTCATATACCTATATATCACTACTCTATATATACAAACTTAACTCTACTATATATATAACTATATATAATTATTATATATATATCACTACCAGTCAACCCCTAATAAATAATAAACACACAAAACAAACACTACCACTCACTCACTCACCTACTCACTCTCACTATTACTAACTCACATATATATAACAAACATACTATTAGTAATAACACACCTGTAAATAAATCAAACAACCCACCACACCCAAAACCTCACACAAAACACAATATACAAAAACCAACTACTAGCTACCACCCAATAATAATAACCCCATAACATACATAATATACTATTATATACTAACTATAACTAACCCCCTCACCTTATATATATATATACCCTCCAATATATATATACAACTCACTATACTATTATCCGCAAAAAGAAAAATAACAGAAATATTCACCACAACACAATATATAACATCTCCACTACTCTACACCCACACACTGTCTCTTTTTCTCGATTCCTTCGCAAGACATAACCACTTCTCAAGAAATTTTTTTAACTTCGCGAAATTCTCGCATGACCAAAACGTAGCAATAAATAAGAATAAACTCCGCAGAAAAGAAACACTTACACCACTCTCAACAACAACGGTGACAACACTTTGCACTCACTTCTCTCATAAAATATAACTACACAAAGAGAGCGACAAGAACTTTGGTTAGTTAATTCACACTACCTACCAAACAAAACATTCAGTCTTAAATAATCAATCTACATCGACATAAATTATTTCACATGAATACAATAATGCATCTCAGTTTCCAACACTCCGTTAGGAGTGATACGTATGAAGTATGGATTATGTATACAAGAACAATCGAAATATGGCAGTTACATACTCGCACTGCAGTTATCTCACACCTACCGCGCGCACTGCGCCACACCTACAAGGGAGAAACCCTCCTCACCACCTCCTCTCATTACGAGACAGCGAGTCTTCTACCCCAACCAACCCACCGCCCCACAGTCATCTACGGTAATAGTCTCATGTTGTAAGTTACGCCAACAAGACATATCAGACAGCCAAATACACAAAACCCCACACCACCACACCACTCACAACACAAAAACCATAGCAAACATACAATAAATACCTCACCAACACAAACACAAAAACCCCTATATATACTATATACTAATATAATATACTATATAATAAATATCAAAACATATTAATTACACTCACCACCCCCCCCACACAACTCAAAATCAAAAACTCACACACAAAAAATACACCACAAAACCTAATATCATAATACTAAATACCTAAAACAAAAAAACAAAAACTAATACCAAACAACACCCTCAAATTCACCGCCATTATATAATAATACCGACCACACATATTCCCATCAAAAACAGGAGACACACAGAAAGCGACCACACGGAGAAACAACCACCCAAACCAAAACAACACAAACCACAAGACACCACTCGCACGAGACCGACCCAGAGCGGAGAGAGCAAAGAGAGAGAGAGAGAGACACAAAAACCTTTTGTTTTTTAAAAAAAAAACATTCCTATCAACCCTTACACTATGACCGAAACCAAACAAACGCCACTTTCCTCATTCAATTACTATGAAATCTGTCTGACAAAGAGAAAACATATATACAATAATTACTAGTTAATATATATCTCTTAATATAATATTAGATTATCTTCATTCACCATATACAATAAACGTATATAATAAGAAGACGAAAGTCTATATTATTCTCAACATACTATCCTCTTCTATAATAACAAATCAGCAACGAAAATAATCTACGTTGTACCATCATAAACCTATAAATATAATATAATATAATATAAATTATAATATAATAATAACCTACTCACACCCATAATATAATATACAAATCCACTCACACCCCAACTAGAAATAAAACACTAATATAAAATAATATAAAACCATAAGATAAAACTGATACATATACACACCCCATATATAAATTATATATACTATATATACTAAACACATATTTTATATTATATAACCGCATATACCAATATACACCACACCCTATCAATATAACCAACCTACCGAACATAGACGTATACACTACAAATTCAAATCAAATACCAAACCATACTAATTATATAATAATAGTGGATCGGTGAGATTCTATTTCTTAGGCCGTACCCCGGCGGTACGCGTCACTACTTCCCAACTGTTTGAGCGTAGACTGAACTCGCCGAGTCACACCCTCCGCTGTCGAAGTCCCAATACAACACTCACACTGACCGTTTTAAATGAAACGTTACATGAATTAGATCACAATGTTTTTTCTTTTTTATGTTGATAATAAGAAAAGAAAAATTTTCACAAACATAATGCCTATAACCACCACTTGACCATTCATCCAAATAATATATATATAATATACAAATCTAAATAAATAAAAAATTTTATAACTTTTTTATTAAAATCTTCTCATATCACAACCGACATAGATCTACACTCTTGCATGATTGCCATCATTAATTAAATGAAATTTTTTAATATAATTTTTTTTAACCCAACCCCCCATTTTTTATAAAAAACCCAAAAAAAATTTTTTTTATTCACGCACCCATTAAAAAAAACTTTTTCGCACTCGCTCTTAGCTACCACCACAAATTGACTCTAAATACAAATAAATAATATATCAAATAGTAAAATAATATACTATTTGGTAAAACGATCAACAACATTAACAACACACAACAATTTTTAACAAAAGACAACTGTCCAACAGAAACAACGCTCCACCAACCTACAACTCAAACTCTCACCTAATCAACAAAATAACACGCACTCACTCACTCACTACCTACTAAACACCCAACCACTCATACTAATACTACAACGCTACATCACTCACTCACCAATCACCCCCATGAATAATAACCTCATAAACTAAACAACTATAACTATATAATAAGCTATATATACTAACTAATAGCCTCAACCAATACACCCCATACTACACACAAAAACCCACAAAAATACCATACTCACTAAAATCAATCAACCATCCCCAACCCTATAACTATCACTACCCCTAAACCCCCTATTACTAACACACCTATATAAAAACACAACCCAAACTATAACTATACCCAATACCTTATACCTATTATAACAATATACACACTACCACGCCCGCCTACCATAATACCCTAATACTATAAATAATTACATCACAACATATCAACCCCTAAACTCCACCAACATACAAACAACCACACAACACAAAATCACAAAACACTAACACTACACCCAATACACCATAATACCTCACAAACTATATACACTATCCTAACTAATACCCATCCACTCAATAACTACAACAATTACTATACACTAATACCAACCCACTAAAATCCCACTCACCCACTACTCCACCTCACCTCTCCACCTCCACCCACATAAACCTCACTCTCACTATAAAATAAACGATACATAATATCATAAAATAACTCACCCTACCAAAACCTCCAACATATAATATAATAACTATACTACTATACACCTCAATATATAATAAAAATAACTTAACTATACGCCTAACCTCACTAATACCCCTAATATATACCATAAAACCATATACTACCAATACTATATCTACATCATACCCCAATAAATAATACACATACCAATACAATAAATACTCTACTAGCTTATAATAAACTAACTAATACTACATATATATATGTTGACTATATTAATGAGAACGACATTAGTACCAAAATTTACCTTTCAGGCACCTTTCATAAATAAACACATAAAAACTAAATCCAGTTGAAATTGAAATAACATGCAGTCTCAAATAAGAACCACCAATGCAAAAACAGGACAATAATCCTTTAGAGAAAATTCCTTCTCTCTCTCTCTCTACCTCACCTAAACAACTCATCATACTCTCATACAATACTCTCATCCACCTCCTCTCTCTCATCCTCTCAAATCTCTCCTACTTCTCTCCTCTCTTACTCTCTCTCTCATCTCCTCCAATACATATGTGTGACACCTCGCTCCACAGCCAACAATGTATGCTGACTGTACAAATCACAGAGCAAGAATATTGTGTGTAAGTAATAATGAATAAAGAAACACGCGCAATACACCACAATAAGAAACACCACAAACTCCACATATACATAACACAACATGGAACAAACTCCACAAAGGTATAACATCTAACCCATCATCCGCACATCACTACTCACACACGCACACAATGAAACCGATTATAATCCAAGAAAAAACAATAATCACTCAAATCACACAATCAAATACATCCCAAAATTACACCACATACACCACAAAACCCCACACTCCCAACTAAATCAAACCCTACACTACACACCACCACATAACCTACATATCATACCTAACATAAACACAACACACACAAAACTCAAAAACTCTCTCCTCCACTCACTCACTCACTCATAATCCACATACACACACAAAATACAAAACTAGCCACTCTCTCATCCCTATACCTACCTACTATAATATAATATATACTACTATATACCTATAAATATATATCCACTCCACCTACCACCTCTCACTCCACCTCACCCTCCGATAAACCTACCACCCCTAATACCCAAATACTATATACATCACCCATATACCTAAACAACCAAAACCACTCACTCAACCTCCACCTCACCTACTCCACCCTACCCAAATAAACACTATATATTATACTAAAACCACTACATAAGCTAAAAGAATATAATATATAATCGATATATTATATAATTAAACTCACCTATACCTACCTATAAACAATATACTTTGCGCTCCCGATTCCCCTCACGAAAAACGGGGCACTACGCTAGAATATATCTATGAAACCACATCAGCGCATTCATCAGACGATCCCCAGGCAATAAGACAACAAAAAGAGAGCCGTAAATATAATTGTTGTGTTCTCTTGATGTTCGGTCAAGTCAGCCAGCTCTAGCAACGAGATGTCCCATGTCGTCGTTAGTCTGGAAAAAACAGTTTTGCCTAGTTAGGGTCGGCGGGTCATGGCTATTTAAAATATACACACCTTCTTGAACCAGCGGAATAACCCGAACGATGGTTGCTCACAAAAGAAAAGAACGACCGAGCGAAGAAAGATCGCGCTTAGGGACTAAACTTATACCAAAACAAGTTTGTTCTAAAGGGGAATTCGGGATAGTTCTAGCGCTGATTCCACGACGAAAGATTCCCGTCCTTAGAAATCAAAATAAACATCACCATCAAACTTCAACAAGACTCTGTTCCAACTATTTTCAGCTTCTTTCCTGCGAAACTCATTTGCAAGAATGGCGCATACCTAACGACCTATATTAACAGCGAGAGAACCTTTTCGATACCAGTAACGTCAAACAATCATCAGCCCATAACTAAGCTCATAACATTCCCAATTGTTCTTCTCATTCTACACCTCTATAATCTCTATAAACCTCTCTAATCTTTTATACTCCGGTCGCTTCTCTTTCAGCAGCTGCCAACAGACCGTTCCACAGTCTCACTCTTCTAAGGCCCCTAATCAAAGCTGTAGATATACTCTCACACAATATAATGTTCTATTGGTAACTCTTTTTTAAATATAATATAACTAAAAACACTACATAATCAACTTTTCTATATCCACTTTTATGTCAAAACATTTCCCTCTCCACCTCAGTTGCCACACCGAGAAACAACACCAAACACCGCTAAACTCAAAATATATTAAAACCACCTCTCCTACTAATAATCTTAATCACTTCAATCATTTAATTAGATTTGATTAATTCAAATTATTAAAATAACTGATAAATCATATTTTCTTTGTAAACGAGAACTTAATTAAAGTAGTAGGGATTATATAAAAGTAAATCACCTCACACTTCACCTCTATACCTACTAAATATAAATAATCACCAACACATATAATAACTATATTATAATATATATATATAATATATATATAATATAACAAACAAACTATCCCAAATAATATTATTACTATATATATACTCTGACTATATAACTATTTATTTACTCACTCTCACCCCCACAAACCCCACCTATACCTATATATAACCTACAACCTAAAAACCATACTATATATATATAATAAATATACCTATATATATCATATAAATATATATATAAATTTATATATATATAATATATTATATATCATATATATAGATACTATTAATACTCTAAACTCTCTCAAAGTAATACTCACTATATACATACTCACATAATAAATAATAAAATAATCAAAAGGTGCTGTGTATATTGTAATTTAATCGACTAAACCTACAATAACTTAGTGCACAACGCTAACTAAAAAATCCCAATCTAAGTAATAAAAGCCCTTCCGATATTTAATACCCCAATTGGTGTCAATAACCACTATTATAAAGGAGTCTCTACGTATACCATCTATATAAATATATATATTATATATATAAAACCATAACAACCATCACCTCATACCATAATAATAAAAATCCATATATATAACCACTAATACCTATATATTAAATCACACACCAGAAAAATATATATACCATAAAAATATATACTAATATATATATAGTGATTCGACTAAATAAAATAACAAAAGTACTTTTCACTAAAACCATGAAAATGTAACAAAGATAATAATTTAAAATAGATATATAAGCAAGAACAAGGGGGATCATAAAATCGAAATAACAAACAACAACACAACACAACAAACAACAACCAACAACAAACAACAACCTGAAAAATAAAAGAGCCAAAACCACCAGCAAAGCAACAACAAACCAACTCACAAACCAACAAAAACATAAAAAACGAACAAAGAACAATAACCCAAAGAAAAACAGCCTAGAATTTAAAAAACATGCCACGTCATAAAGCATAAAAACAATAAACAATAATCGAGCAAACAAACAACAGCAAGACACAGAAAAAAACAGCAGAGCGGAAAGAACAACAACCAAACTATCGAACAAGTACACACGCCCACAACAATAAGTAAAAATATATAAACAAAACCAATACCAAAAACACCGCAGAAAAATCAACAACAAACCCAAACTACACATACCGAACCCCAAACAACACAAAATTTATATAACATAAACACACCGATCACCACTGCTTCAAAAGTCGACATTTACTAGGAACAAAAACTGACCATCATTTTAACTCTCCACCCTGATATTTTTAATACAACTCACATTATACATCAAAATAAGCACTCACCCTTTAAGCCAATACCACCAAAACACCACCCTACACGCTCTTCGAACGCTCACAAACCACACACCCCACAACTTCACATATACCAACTAAACACCATCCACCCATGCTCATGGCACTACGCAATCACCACTACTACTCCAACCAAATCACCAACAATCCACACATACACACAAACATACAACGAGCAACGCCCACACACAACCCACCCCCCCCAGAACAAACCCCACAACAACAGCGCATCTGCAACAACTCCTACACCAAATCAACACCTAACCACTAAAACACACGCTCCTACTAAAAAAATAACCACATACCAACCCCAACACACTACATCAAAAACCACCCACACTCAAACTAAAACAGCCACCCCAACTCCAAAAACCACACAACCAACAACTCAAACTCAACCCCCAATCCTCACACTAACCAAATAACCAATCACAACACAACACACAACACAATAACTCCAATCAAATACTACTTACAACTACACTCATAATATACACTAAACACACGCACCAACCCACCAACCCAACAATACAACACCATACAACATACACGACAAACAACCAAACAACCCCATAACCAACCCCCACCAACCACCAACCCTCACAAACAACCACAACCCATACGAACAACGTACCCACAACTCACAACAATCAAACTAACTAAAATCAATAAATACTATACTCACAACCCTATAACACCCTACATACCATACCAATACACAACCTACCTATAATACTGCTACTTCAATAACCCCAAACACCCTAACCCTCACTACACCATATATAAATATTAAATACACTCTCACTCCCTCCCTAACATAAAACATTAAAAACCATACTACTAACATCTAAATACTATATATACTAAACATACAACTAAAATACAATAAATAAACAATCAACATAAATCAAAGATATATATAGATACCATAATACTATACCACCTACACATAATCCATACCCTATAACAATCCAACCACTCCACGCTAAACCAATATATTATATATATATAATATACTATACTTATACTACAATACATCATATCTTCACCTTACATATATAAATTATAAACTAACCCCATATACTATAAACTAACCAACTCTATATATATCACTATATACTATATATATATTATATATATTATCATATATAATATATATACTATATATATTAATATATATATAATACCTATAATATATATATACTAAATAATATATATATACTATATATATATATACTATATATATATATATATAATATACTATATACTATATATATATATATATATAATTTATATATATATATACATATACTAATATATATAATTATTAACAATAACCTTAATACCATATATATAATATATATAATATATAATCTAATATATATAATATAATAAACTATATATATATATATATATATATATATATATATATATATATATATATATATAATATATATATATATACTGGTAATAAAAAAAATCGAGAGTATATTAAGTGTTTAAGAAACTAATGATTAAAGCGAACTCATTTACTGAATGTAAGTAATAAAATAATGGAAAGTTTGGATGTGTCATTTGTTGCTCTAAGTTGCCTCGAACATTACCAAAAATGGTTTTCATTTATTTTGCTGGTTTTTTCATTTATATTGTTTTCTTTTTTTATTTTATTTTATTTTATTTTTTATTTTATTTATTTTTTTTTATTTTATTTTATTTTTATTTTATTTAATTTTATTTTATTTTCAAATTATCTAACTCACTAATTAAACCACTCTCACGTTAACATTCATACTAATAATAATAATCAATAATAATAAATAATAATAATAATACATAATAATACATAATTTACAAGCAACAATAAAATATTATTAATAATAATAATAATAATAATAATAATAATAATAATAATAATAATAATAATAATAATAATAATAATAAAATAATTAATTAAATAAAAAATTTAACAAAATAGATAATAATAAAAATAATAAAATAATAATAATAATAATTCAATAATAATAAAAATAACTTTATATTGATAAATAATAATAAAATATTAAAATAAAATTAAATTTCATAATAATAATAATAATAATAATAATAATAATAATAATAATAATAATAATAATAATAATAATAATAATAATAATAATAATAATAATAATAATAATAATAATAATAATAATAAATAATAATAAATAATAAATACTATAATACATAAAATTAATAATAATAATAACT
>JABUQX010016627.1:75000-85000 GCA_015478945.1 Trachelipus rathkii | reverse complement strand
ATCTTAATTATATCTTTACTATGTACAAGGGAGACTATTAAAGATGATCTTATCATCTCGAAATATTTTGTAGGATGAACTTCCTTTCTTTGGCTTAAAAATAGTTAGACAAATACGGATGGTGATGCCTGGCCTCTTTAGTCTTTAAAGCCCAGCTGTACCTCAATTCATAAGATGAACCTACCTGGTAGTTCCTAGTGAAGCTGATATAGGGGATAAACAGTCCAACTGTTCAAGGATGAGGGTGCTGCTTTGATATTCGATCAACATTGACCAACTTTACGATTGCTTAGGGTTTTATGCTATACCACGAATCTTTGTTATTAATTCCTTGAATGTTCCACAATATAATTTACAATACAAAAGGAAATTTTAATGGCATATGTTCATTTTAATAATTTATGTGCTTTGTAAAAGACATTTTAACTTCTTCTAATTGTAATGTGACTTCTTGTAGATTACAGTATCATATCACATATTTATTTTATAACCCGTTTTAAAATGGAAAAAATTTAGAATTTCAAACTATTTCGTTCACCATTTTTCCTAAAGATTTCAAAAACTTAAAGGAGTCTTGAAAAATAAAAAAATGCGGTTGCATCTTTTCGATAAAGTCTTTGTAGTAAACTCGTGTACCACTATCGAATAGTCGAATAAAAAAAATTACCATTCTTATCAAATTGGAGAAAAAAAATTAAAATTTGCAATAGGGCTAAACTAGAATTATATTAATGTAATGCAGGAGTTACCAATTTTTAACTGGTACACAAACAAGCAATTTAAGACCAGATTATTGGAATGACTACTAAGTGAAGAAAGAACAGCCAAAATATTGATGCTTAAAAACGGCCGTGTGGGCGTTTAGCATTTAAGTAATAGTAAGTGTAACTGTGGAGTTCAACCTTAATATTTATTAAATCAAGTGAGTAAATAATGATAAACCAAATGAGTCAAAACAATTTCATTAAATATTATAGAGCAAGAAATTCACTCCAGAAGTATACTTTCTAAATTTTATGCTTTAAGTAGATTAAATAAATATCTTTCTAAAATTTGTAAGTTCGGAACTATTCGATTGAAAATATTTTATAATTGTTTTTGGGATTAGTTACCTAAAATTTTCTTCCTTTCTTAAACAAGGACTATTTAAAATGGCATCATCTAAATAGTTACCGATTCAAGGTCAGACTAAACAGCTTAATTTACCAAATTGCATCATCATTTCTTATTAAATTTATAGCTTCAACTCTAACATTAAAAGTTTCCATATTTGAGAGAGGAAAAAAAAGGGTAAATTATAATCATTAGGCATAGTCCTAATACCATGGTGGTCGGAGCCTAGAATCAGTTTTTTTACACACACACACACACACACACACACACATACTCATTCACACACACACTCTCTCTCTCTCTCTCTCTCTCTCTCTCTCTCTCTCTCTCTCTCTCTCTCCTCTCTCTACACACTCACCCACTCTCTCTCTCTCTCTCTCTCTCTCTCTCTCTCTCTCTCTCTCTCTCTCTCTCTCTCTCTCTCTCTCTCTCTCTCTCTCTCTCTCTCTCTCTCTCTCTCTCTCTCTCTCTCTCTCTCTCTCTCTCTCTTTCTCTCTTCCTCTCTCTCCTCTCTCTCTCTCTCTCTCTCTCTCTCTCTCTCTCCTCTCTTCTCTCTCTCTCTCCAGACGAAGTGACAGTTCTGTATCGCGAGCAACAAACTTTTCAGGTGACAGTTCTGTGTCACACGAAACAAACCGTTCATATCATCTGTATACTAAGTAGAAAAAGAACTTTTTGAAAACTGGTATATCAAGTTCTTGTTACATTGATAGTCGGCATACAGCACCAAATTTCTGCACTTCACATAATAAACTCGACTTTGAACTAACATGAAAGAGGACACACAATGGAGACTTTTCTTTTCCACATAACAAACTGTACTTAATAATTAGAATATATATATTTATATATATTATAAATAAATAATATTATATATATATAATATTATCCTAGATTATATATTTATATAAATATATATTCATATATATATATATATAATATATAATATATATATAAAGTATATATAATATATATATATATATATATATATATATATATATAATATAATATAATAGTATATATAATATATATATTTCGAGTCAGTGTAAAGACCCACACGGCTCACAAAAGGCGCACCATACTGGCTGGAAAAAAATCAGTACCATGGAGGCCCTGTTCATAATATATTGCTTCGAATGTCAAAGGGAGATTTGGATGGCGAAATGAATATTCAGTCAGTCAAAACTAAATAAAATTGTACCCTTGTATTATAAGATAGTCCTAAGATTACATAACAAAATTAAATGTATAAAGGAATATTCACTCTTGGAAGATACAAGAATAATAGATTGCTGATATAGTGGGAAGGTTCAATAAGATATGGAAATCTTTCAGAAGGTATTAGGGACCGTAAAGCTCAGGAAAATGACGACGTGCGAAAGTAGGGGTTCCAGATGGAACAATCAATGAAGATATGGCGAACCGATTGCGGGGTATGGCGCCAACGGCAAAATTTGTGCAAATGGAGGAGGGTCCCGTGACATATAGTGACTGAGTGATATTAGTGTGGCCAATACGGAGGCGTGCAAGTATCACCTTGTGTAAGCGTTTTCGTCTGTGGGAGGAAGACCACTCCCCAATATTCGGCTTTATGTTTCCGAGTTTCGCTCCCCGCCGATCACTCGTCCAGCACTCTTGCCAATAAGATCGAAAGCCTTGTCGGAGAGCAGGATAGTAATCGGTTCATGGGAGGCAGCCTTGTCGAATGGAGGTATCTGGAACAACTCCGAAAAGTGGAGGTGGCCGTTTTGGCCTCTCTATCAGCGATTTCATTGCCAGTTACCCCTACATGAGAGGGGGTCAAACATAAAATAATTTGTTTCTTACGGGAATGGAGCAGCCGAAGAAATTGTACAGCGGATACCATTGTGTTTTTAGAATAAGGGGTTTTAAGCGCTTGTAGCGAGCTGAGCGAATCTGAATAAATGACATTAGAGTGATCTTGGTTAAGGATTAGAATTTGAGAAAGGGCAATCATTATAGCCATTAATTCTGCCGTAAAAATTGAAGCATGAGGGGGGAGGGTATGGGAGAGGTTGCGGTCAGAAAAGACAGCAGATGCGCCCACACTGTCCCCTGTTTTAGAGCCGTCAGTAAACACTGGAGTAGATTCATCATGATCTCCGGAATGAGACGGGAATTATGCTTTTAACAAGGCAGCAGGATGGTTAGATTTGGAGAGAGGTCAGAGGCAAGCAAATGGTGGGAGCGGGGAATATCCAAGGTATGTACCTTCGTCGTAAGAGAAAGGCAGCACCTTTTGCAAAGGAATGTTAAGGAAATTTTGGATGTTATGAACCGTGTTTGCAAATGTCCAGAAATTAAGATTCTGAGGTATCTCCTGCAGAATCGGTGTCAGAGCAGACGGTATTGGGGTTTGAAAAAGAAAATAACTTGTACACATAATGCATTCTCTTCGAAGAGAGAGTGGCATCACATTTGGCTTCAACTTCAAGGCTCACCCGGGGGGGACGATCGGAAGACTCCAGTGGAGATACGGATCGCCTCATTTTGGATGGGATCTAATAGGTGTAGTAGTGTTGTGGAGGTCTGGCCGTATACTGCACAGCCATAGTCCAGTTTCGACCGGATTAGGGCGATGTAGAGGCTTAAAAGAGACTTGCGATCAGCACCCCAAGATTTTGAGGCGAGATGACGTAACAGGTCAAGCGCGCGATAACAAGTTGTTTTCAGGTGTTTAATATGCGGTGCGTGTGTTAAGTTGTCATATAGAATGAGTCCTAGAAATTTGACCTGTGAAGTAACAGGAATTGGCGAACCGTATAAGGTTAGGTTCGCTGGAAAAAGGTGGCAAGTTCTTCGATTCCCTTTTTTCTTAGAAGAGCACTGCCTACGGAGATGTTTGGTGGGAGAAAAATGGAAGTTACGGGCCCATTGTGAAATATTATCAATAGATAGTTGAAGTTGCCTTTTGAGAAAAGGCAGCCTGGCACCGGGTATATGTAACGCAAGGTCATCGACATAGAGAGAAAAATTGACAGTCGCTGGGATAGAAGTAACGATATCTTTAAATCCGCGGAGCAAAATCAGTAAGTAATACTTAGAACGACTACCCTGCGGAACCGCTTTCATCCAGAGTAAAGTGGCGTGACAAAATAGAAGAGCACAGAACCTGGATAGAGTCGTTTGACCGAAGCATTGATCGAAACAGCGGGAGTTGTGCGCGGAAACCGAGGAACGAATGGAGTTTTAAGGAGAATCCCAGTTCTCCACGTTGTATCGTAAGCTTTTTCGAGGTCAAAAAGACACCAAGAACCATCCACCAGTTGAGAAGGTCATGTTCTTTCATGGCCTTTTTTTTTTTTTTTTTTTTTTTTCTTTAGTTCACCCAAGCGGTCCGCAGTCGAACGATTTTTGCGGAAACCAAACTGCGATGTTTGAGAAAGCTTGGAGCCTTCCAGAAACAGGGAGAAGCGGCCAGAAACACAAGTTTCTCCATTAATTACAGGAATGACATGGTCAGCGAAATTGGTCTTTGTTTGTCCGCCAACTTTCGGATCTTTTCCAGGTTTGGGATTAGGAATTACAAAAGCTGCAGTCCAAATAAATGGAAAAGAAGATTCGATCCAGAATCTGTTATATAGATCCAGCAAAAATGCTGATGCGAGCTAGGGATGGATATGACGCAGCATGAGTACGAAATCATGTCTGGACCAAGAGCACCGTCTTTGCTATTCGCCAATGCTGTTTGATACTCTTCAAGTGTGAATGTAAGCCATTTACGGTTGTAGGTAATGACTTCACAGGATATTTCCTTGTAAAAATATCAAAAGTTGCTGTGTCAGTTCTCCAGTTTTAAAAAGGCTTCAGTGTAGCGGAAAAAACTCGAGTGGGTAGCAAAAACTATAGCCTAACGCATCGGCTACAGCAGCAGGAGCGGAGATCGTGTCAGTTATATCAGGCCCATAACGAGGACTGTGGGTGAGTAATTGTTATTGGAGCGACGAAGATATTTTTCTGTGTAACTTTCCACACTAAGGGAAGGCGGGAGTTGTGGAGTTAACAGTCGATAGGCGTAAGTTCGAAAAAATTGTTTCCGGGTTTGGCGATTAATTCGCCGGTATTTGTCCATCATTGCTATTAAAAATAATCAGTTTGGGTGAAGGTACGGGTCCTTTTGTATTGCCCGTAGAGTTTTCTTCTCCCGGTTGGCTTGTGCGCACTCTTGGGACCACCTAGGGGTTGCCGACCGCCTGCTTGATGAAGATTGCGGATGCAAGCTTCCGCTGCCGCAGATGATGATTTTCGGAAGAAGCGAAAGGCATCTCAACAGTCGGAAATAAGGTATTTTGAAAGGGAGAGAGAAAGAAGTTGGATAGCTGTGGCCTGAATAAAAAAGAGCCCACTCCACTCGATTCATAACGCAGCTGGGTTTGGTTTCAACATTGAGCTAGTTACAAGCTCATTTAAAGCTATTGAAGTAATGATCACATGCCGAATAAATAATCAAGAGCGGGACAAGGTTAAAGCAGATCCATGAAGGGAAATGGGAGCAAAAGGAAATATCAATACAAAGAAGAAGTGTATGTATCTAAACGTTCATGATGTAGGGAGTCCTGTGTCAGGAATCCCAGGAAAAGTGGGTTAGAGATCTATTAGGATCTTGGACTTAAACGATAGTGACAGAGGTGGCGGAGGTTGGAGTCCCCTAATATAACAAACCGCGAGGTAGGGAGCTGATTTAAAAAGATCAGCCTAAGTATCTCGACCTGGTTTGTAAATTCATACCGGAGCCAAGTAATGAGCAGATAGTAAGGTCGTTCGACAAAGTGAATCGTGCTGCTCCTGCCATGAAGTTTGGTTTGGAGAGGGACTGGGGAATTGGGGACAGATTTGTGAATGAGTATTCCTGCACCTCCCTTATTATTGTCGCCTCTTTCTATAGAAGTCAGCGGTGATTTATATTCCGACGGTTGAAAGAAGTCGCGATTACATAGTCGAAGTTCCTGGTTAAACATATGCATTTTTGTACAATGCTTTATTAGTTGAACAAGTCTTCAACAATTAGAATAGTAGCCACGACAATTCCCTTGAAGGAAAGTGGCCATGCTATGTTGTTATAAATGTTATGATGATGGTCTTTTTGAGACAATTGTCTCTATGTGACTAGGGGTAGTATTGGAGGTAGATTCAAATGAAGAGGAAAGGCTGAGACGTGGATCTCGACGAGGAGGAGCAACAAATCCTGGAGGTAAAGAATAGTCATACAACGGAGATTTGAGTTGTACGACTGCTTTTGGGAAGGTACGTGTTTTCAGTAGCATTTGGTGGGGGGCTTCACCATGAATACGAGATAGGTTGAGTTCAATCGACTCCATATTATTGTATGTGTTTGGTTGGTCGTTGGAAGAGCAACCGAAATGCTGATGTTTATTAATGGGAGCAGTATCAGTATCTGCCAAGCAAGCAGATTCAGAAATCTGTGAGGGATTTGAAGTTGTCTCTATGGAAATGGGGGAGGAAGGTATCACCTGAAGGGTGTCATCTTTATGAGAATGTGTTAGGGTTACGAAATTGGGTTCCAATATAGGATTTGTTGGATTGACAAGGTCCGATACTGGAGATTTTGCCAGTAATTCATCATGCGAGTGATTTTGGGAGATTGAACAATTTGATTTAAGAATGGGGACCTCTGGGTCTCCTTTCATGCCTCCGACAGATCCAGAACGCTTAGAGCGTTTGCGACGTTTACGTTGGACAGTTTTCCATTCACTTTTCTCGGAAGCGCAGGAAACATTAGAAAGAGAATTGGTCATCACATCAAGCTCCATTTGGGAGCCGTTATCCATATCATCAGATAGGGTATAGAATCCCTTGGAGAGTGCTGAGATTGGAAATTCGGGAGAAGAGTTATAGGAAGATTCAGACGAGCTAGAATTATCTTGCAGACTATTAGAGGTGATTGGGTGCTCCAATACTGCTGGTTGATGGTGCAATCTATTGAAGCTATTGCTTTTGTCTCTGAAATAGACTTATGGCGAGGTCTCTTCTGAGTTGTATTTTTTACGTCTAGGGTTAGTGTATTTTTGTTTAAAAATTCGGATGCTATGTATTTTAACGAATAATCTTTAACTTGGCCATTATTCTTTTCTTTGGGTTTAGGAACATCTTTTTCAGGAATTTGAGTAATAGTGGGAGGCGAATTAAGGGACAAAGAGACAGTCCTCTTGCATAAGTTTGGAGAGCTATTTGGGTAGGTATGGGATATGTTTCTGGCATTGAGAGTGTTTCAAGTTTTGTGTGATTACCAGCCCTTAGTTTCATTTGCTGGATTGTTCGAGACTAGTTACCGGGATAGGGTTGTGATGGTTTTTGGACGGCGAGATTTGGATCAAGGGCCTGCCTTTTTACTGATTTGAGGAGTCGTAGGTGCGCAATTTTCAGGCAGACAGGTTGCAGTAACAGCCTGAGTTTCATTGGATTAGGAGAGGAGTTCTGATAGGATGGGGTTGTGTTGGCGGTTTAACACGCGGAGGTTTGGGGGCTAATTGTGGAGCAAGATTGCATTTGATTTGTCTGATATTTTCATGAGCTGGCGTTAAGCATCTTTCTGCCTCAATTTATGTGTGAAACATACACCAAAACCTCCTGTTCAAACAGGTAAGAGGCATTTGAAGGAAGAAGCACTGTGGGTTTCCACAGTTTCTTACACGTTAGGGGTATTTCACATGGTGTGAAATTAAGTTTCTTCCCAGATTGGGCATATGATCACCCGGTTCGCCTACAAGTATTTTCGGGATGAACAAACGTTGGCATTTGAAAGCAAACGTCTGGGTCGAGGCGATTAAGGTGCGAAACACTTTACTTTGTAACCCTATTTTCACCTTTGTAGGAGGATGAGGGGTATTAAAGGTTAGCAGTCAAACGAGATTTGTTTGTTCAGGCGAGTCCCTACGAGGGAGATATCATAAATGTTTGTAACAGAGAAAATCTTTCTGCCTGAAATTTCTTCATAATGACAGGCTAAATCTTCGTCTTTCTGTCATAACAAAAAAATAGTGCCTTTAGATGCGTTTCTAATTTCATCAGGAGTAGAAAAAACAGGAATGTTGGCGAGAGACGTTAATGATGACAGAATGGGACCTTGATTTCGGTTAGCCAGCTTTGTACGAGAATGGATCAGTTTCTCATTACTTTGTGACTGGAGGGTTCTTCAAACTCCTAAAAAAACTTTTTTTTCAAGTGGCATCACTGACAAGAATGTTCTATGTGCTCAGTAGACTTTGAGGTAGGATCGCAGTATGTGATATATCGGGAATGATGTGTATGCTGTCATTCCTGGAGGGGGTCAGCATATGGAGAAACGAATGAAGACCGGATATACGGGGCACCTTTTGCGAGATTTTGCCCGACCGTTGGCTGACTGGGGGTGTTGGGTTACTAGTCGACGAATGCGCTGAAATGTTTGCAAAGGGACCCTCAGGTGTAAGGAGATGTGGAAGAATGCATAGGTACCTGGTCTAGTAGTAGTAGTAGGGACCACGGTAGGATCAGGCTGAGAACCTGAAAGATGGTAATTATTGTTGATGATGTTCTGCTCACCTTGGTTTAAATACGTTTTTTCATTTAACAAATTTTCCATAAAAAATTTAAACCACAAACTTCGTCACCATGAATAAGCAAATGTAACCAAATAAAGCCAAAAATGAGACATAAACGTGTAAATAACAGGATTGGGCCGCGAAAAGCGATTATATTTCATAAGCAAGGTAATCTCTTTTCCACAACAGGTCACAGTCCAGAGACCCACACAACCACCCGGACGACTACCCCGTAGGGTAGGCTGTGGATGTGGCCACGGAAGATCCTCCCAGAACTCTACGCCGGTTTACCCCCCCGCGTACCACGCGGCACATTATATCTTTACGTTAAGGCCCGAGATTATACACAAAGTCAGAATCTGCGCCTCCTTAGGTGTAGCTTAAGGCTCAGTTCCTTAACAATTGGGCCCAGTCAAGAGGCGGTGAGTCTTAAAGATGTACCGGTTTTTCAACTGTACCCTCATCCATTCAGAAGATGAAGATGGCTCATTGGTAAAGCACCGGGCATATTGTCCTCATTCGCAACATGAGGTGGTTCAATCCCAGAGAAGGCAGTAAATTCTTTACCTCCCATTATATTTCTTTAACATCTTATCTTAATGCGAATTAATATGCAATATTAACATCTAAAAATAAAGAATGAGGGATGGGACAGGCTAGACACCTGGGATGTTGCCTGACGGGAACTCGTTGCCTTTAAAAACTGTTCTTGAATCCCAACTTTTTTGGTTGGATAGCTCAGTTGTATAGCACAGGCATATTGTCCTCACGCCAACATGCGGTGTTCAATCCCAAGAATGCAGTAAAATCTTTATCTTCCCATATAATTTTTCTTTCTTTAACACCTTATCTAATTGCGATTAATATGCAATATTTAACATCTAAAATATAAAGAACGAGATAGATAGGACAGGCTGGACACCTGGTGATGTTGCCTTGACGGGAACTCGGTTGCTTTAAAACTGTTCTTGAATCCAACTTTTTTGGGTTGGAAGATAGCTTAGTGGTAAAGCACAGGGCATATTGTCCTCATTACGCAACATGCGGTGTTCAATCCCAGAGAAGCAGTAAATTCTTCCTCCCATTATGTCTTTCTTTATATTATACCGTATAATATTTATATATATAATATATATATATATATATATATATTATATATATATATATATATATATATATATATATATATAAAAACTTTATATAAACCTGCGGACAACATAATAACAGAGCCGGAGTCATTTTTCCGAGGATTTCCCTCGCTGATAATCATTGAAGTTATAAAAAGAATATGCATACCAACGAGATGATAATTTTAAATTATTCCC
>JABUQX010016627.1:67500-72500 GCA_015478945.1 Trachelipus rathkii | reverse complement strand
AAGGGTAGAGAAGAGGAGAAGAGATGAGGGAGATTGAGAAGAGAGAGAGAGATGAGAAGGAGAGAGAGAGAAGAGAAGGGAAGAGAGGAGAGAGAGAGAAGAGTGAGAGTTATGAAACCTAATCGCCGATATTATATATATATATATATTATATATATATATATATATTATATAATAATATACTAATATATAATATATAATATATAATATACTATATAATATTATATATATATAATATAAATATATATATATATAATATATATATAGTAAAAAAACCACTAAATATAAAGAACAGGGTAAATGAGAAAAATTAACATTTTAATTGCGAGATATTGAAAGAGGAAGGGGGGAGGGGGAACCAAGACGTTACGTTCCGACACTCCCTTGTGTCTTCTCCAGACGCAAGCCAAAAATAAATTGAAAAAACAAAAATGGAAATCTAGATAGGAACGACGGTCACAGCTCTAATATTCGCTGGCGGGTATGATGAGAAATACAAATATAAATATACATGCATAAAAAAATAAATGGATTATAAAGGAATACAATTTGGGTGATCACAATAATAGTAACAACATGACATAAAATAGAGTGCTTCATTTTAAAATTTAGATTGGACGATAATAATAGAGAGGTGAAAATAGTAATAATAAAAATAAAAATAATAATCATGATGTAGATGCAAGGTGGCGTAAGGGGTCCAATGAGCGGCGGCAGTTAATCTTCAGATTGATGATATGGGGGGAGATATGTCAGGCGGGCATCCAATAACAAATCCAACTCAGGGTGGATGTGTAAGGCATACAGGGTCAGCAAGAGAGAGAAATTACCTCGTCAGAGGATCAAATTAGACTGCGTAAGTGAGCTCTTGTATGATCGATAGAGTTTACGTTTAGCAAGGTTAGCCCAAGCTCAATCTGGGTTCCACCACGGTGTAGCAGAACGATGACACGCAGAAGAGCGAGGGATATGGGCTTCCGAAGTCTTCAGAACAACATCCGCAAAATATGTGAATGTATCCTCAAGCGAAGGAAAAACGTCAGTGGCAGGGAGACGGGAGTATGTTGCACCTAAGAAGGAGGACCAACCAGCCCTATCATAACGCCAGCTGATATAGGTCGTTTGTAGATGTTCAGGGCAAAGAGATGTAATGTATATTGGGTAATGGTCACTACTACAAAGATAAGGCGACCTGTTCCACCATAATCTGTCAATGAACGATAGAAAGCATAATGAGGTGTCAACACAGGAGGAAGTAAGAGTGTCAAAACATTCGAAAGTTGGTAAGCCTGCGTTGAGGCATCCTAACGAAAAGCTCTGCAAAACACCCATCAGCCAATCCGCATTTGGTGATGAAACAGAGTCTACATTGGATGGCGAATATTGAAGTCCCCTAAAACCAACAAGGGTGGAGGTTTCGAAACAGTCCGAAAAGGTCCTCCCTTGTGTAACTGCAGCTAGCAGCAAGAAATAAAGAACACAAAATAAACGGGAAATCGAGGTAGACAAGGGCAGCTACCGCGTGTAACCGACAGAGGTGGGTATTTCGCATTCCGCAAGTTCGGAATTTTTGGAATAAAAAAAAATTTGCGAAATAGCGATATCGATAATTTGAAAAAAAGTTCCGGAATTGTAGTTCCGCAACTTTTTTCAAATTATCGCTATCGCTATTCCTCAAATTTTTTTATTCCAAAAATTGCGGAATACGAAATGCCCACCTCTGGACTAACCGAGCTGGAATGGGAATATGGGTGAAAGGAACCGATTCGTGGCACAGAATCGCCGCACCACCCCCATCATTAGCGCCACGATTTTGGAAGCAATGGGCAACCTGTACTTGGATGGTTGCAGAAAAGTACGATTACACAGTTGCAGTTCTTGGAGGCAGATGGCCTTTGGAGTAGGCAGCTCAATAAGTCTGCCCAACCCCTCGAAGTTTGGGTAGTAACCACGGCAGTTCCATTCAAAAAACTTAAGTCATTGCAGAAAGAAGTTGAAGCTATCAGTCCGTAGTGAGGTCCATAACAATCGTTGGTATGCGGTGAGCGTCAGCTTTTTTTTTGGAAGCCCGCAACAATCTAAGGCGCAGGACACTGGATGGCACACGGAAGAGGAAGGTATGGAGAATTGACACTGGAGGTTTACCCCGATATAGAGATTGGTCGCTCCTCCACATCGGAGGGTCTAGAGCCTAACGCCTAATGTGTAAACACCAGCGCCAGGGGCAGAGGAGTCAGACTCTCAATGGGGGGGATAGGGGAACCCCCAATATCGTCCAGCACGGGCGTGGAAGTCACAGGTGTATCACACAGCTGAAGACTCGTCTCGGATTGAGAAGGAGTCTCAACAGAGATGGCAGGTGGAAGAACCATACAAGGATTAGTGAAAGAGGCCCGAAGCACACCCTCACAAAGTTTAGCGTCCTTCGGGGTCTGCTCAGAGATGGGCAACAGAGCCGAGGCAGAGGAAGATACAGTAGTATCACCCCGATGGCTCCGGAATCCCCCATGAACAGCAGGGACGGACTCGGTCTCACTGTGAAGGAGCACATAAGGGGGAGTGGGCAAACCCATACCCCATGCCCTAGGGGGTGGAACCTGGATCCCAAGTTGGGAAACTTCAGAAGATGTAGAGTCGGTGGTAACGTTCATTGGGATATCAGAGTATGACTCGGAATCGCTTGAATAAGGAACCGGAGGGTAGGATGCAGAAGTGGGGCACAGTAAACTATCGGGGATAGCTGAGATAGACGGATTGCTTTCCACAACACCATGGCGTTTCGAGCGACGGGCAAAACACTGGAAGACCCAGTAGGATGGGCAGGAGGCGTGAATTTAAAGAAATCCGTCACCCGATAGTGAAAACAGTAGTGGCGCCTCGCAGGAAGAGACGCGACGCGTACAGGAGAGCCTCACTAGGAAAAGACTGTCCTAGCAGTTTCCCAGGGAACACGAGCCGGACGTTTCCGTGAAACATTCGTCAAAGGAGAGCCTTCGAATAGTAACACGGGGGATACTTCCAAATCAGGGGAAGAATCAGAATTGATGGAGAGCATGCAACCCTGGGTGGGGCATGAACTTCAGCCGAACTCACACCATAGGAAATGAATGTATGGACTGGAGATTTTCGATGAGCGACAGTACGGATCATGTAGGGAGAATGTTAGAGGCAGTTCGATTGCAGAGTAGAAATGTTTATACCAGTAGCGGTTACGGTATCTGATCTGGAGTGCTGAGAATTTCGTAGAAGCGCAGGCGGCGCATGAGAGCGATGGGAAGGTTGGGTGATAATTACCGGTCTAGTCGCAGCAGCCAAGGAGAGGGGGTAGGTGTGAAAATTACTCCCTGGCCCGATGAGAGGCCTCACGGCGGTAGAGCTTATGTATTGTGCACTGTTCAAGGATCTCCTTTTCCATAAGAAAAGAGTGACCGTGCATAAATGATGCCTGATGCGAACCCATGGAATTCGGGCAGAAAGGCGGGTTCAAGTACGATGTGTGGAATGTCACCACACCTCGGACAGATGAACTAGGAGATCTGCATATATTTTTGAGGATGGTCAAATTTGTGAAATTTGAAACAACTCCTCGGGTGCGAGATGTATGGCCGAGCCGAGTGGACGTAGTGAAACCAATTTTCACCCTGGTCGGAGTAAATGGTACGCTAAAAGTGTGGAGGAGAGGGTTGGACACAGTGGGAGTCTCTTTGTGGGGGGGGAACGGGTAGACTTTCTGACCGGAATATGTCGCTTTTTAGAATGTCGAGATGGCGTTAGGATCATCGGAACGGACCTCCGGACCATACACTATTCCTTTAGACGTATTGTTGATACAACCGGTAGGTCGCCCAAACATGATAGAGAAGCCAACAACTGATTTTAATGTCGAGGCGGTACGAACGAGGAGAGAACCATTCCTCATGGGAGTCGCCTGAGACGTAGTCTAACGCGTCACTGAGGACGAGATGGCTACGAAACGTGACAGGTTGTGAAGTTGTCGAACTGAAATAAAAGTACAAATGGTAGGTTTCATTAGACTGGGCACCCAGTGGAGGGTCCGAGAACGGAAACAGTTCAATAGGTTGAGGCGTTTGGTAGCGATGAATCGAGCATAACGGTTGAAGAGAAGCCCGATTCTTCTGGCGACAGGCGAGATAAGGTAACATAGGTACAGAGGGCGACACAGTCTCACCAGGTAAATGAGGGGTGTCGATTCATAAAGCAGGAATCTAGTGCGTAAGGTGGATCGATGGAAGATGATGAGCAACACGAACTATTTTGTCTACTAGGGCATCAAAGTCATTACTTTGTTCTGTCATAGGAGCTATGGAAACGCCAGGAGGTTTGAACTGAAGATAAAATCCGCTATTCTTTGAAAACGTTTATTTATTTACGGGCATATTCATAAGATGATCTATATACTTCTCTATCGCATTAAAAACCAGAAATAATATAATAAACAAATGAGACAAAAAGAACAATATAACACAGGGATGTGGAGGGGAAAACTATTAATATGGGATAGTGTCTTGTCCACTGCAGAAGGGCAAAGTCCAGAACCTCACCCCTTAAGGAGGGCAGCGGATGTAGCCTCGGGAGAGTCCCCCCAGAACTCCGCGACAGTCCCCTCCCATAGTACCCAAACGCGAAGCCAAGGATTATACACCCATGTGCAGGACAGCCTCCTCAGCGGTTAACCTCAAGGTTCGGCTCCCCTACAATAGGCGGCCCGATCAAAGACGGAAAGGACCGGTTTGTAACCTGTATCCTCATCAGCGGAGGAAGAAGGTTAGGATGGACCCAGGACCCAAACAGGAACAGACACCCGGAAGGCCATAAGGGCCAAGTGAAAGAAAAAAAGGAGGGCGCCACTCAAAAGAGGGTGGAAGTACGTACCACAATACGTAAGGGGAAATGGGAGGCAAATGAACCGAGAAAACGAAAGCGGGAAATACGGACAAAACAAAATCGGGGAATACACAAAACTGCAAAGATGAAAACGT
>JABUQX010016627.1:57500-62500 GCA_015478945.1 Trachelipus rathkii | reverse complement strand
TCATAAAAAACTGTTTTTAAATGGCTATTAGTTTAGCTTAGGACACTCGATCATGTTTTTAATTGTTAATACTGAGTGGAGAAAATTTCACCAACGTAAGTTATTTCAAACTAATCATAAATCTTAATTCATTAAATTTGGATAACTCTTTTTGAAAAAATTTCGCATGCAATAATACCAAACTGCTTGCCAGCAAAATTAAACGAGTTTAGCACAAATATATGAATCAAAACTATTTCAATGCTTATTAATAAAGAAATTAACTATAAGTAATAAAAAACAATAAAATAGTAAAATTATATACTTTTGTTAAAAAATAAAAATAAAAAAAAAAAACAGTTTTTAATATATATATATATATATATATATATATATATATATATATATATATATATATATATATATATATATATATATATTTTTATAACTATATATATATATATTTACTATATATATATTCAAAAATATATATTTATATAAAAAGATATATATATATTTATGCTCTTTTTTTATATATATATATATATATATATATATATATATATATATATATGAGGCTGGGCTTTCTTTTTGATTTGTCATACTCTCCTACTGTTTTTCTTTTCCGATGCTTTAGCGCTCCTTACTCCCAATCTTGGGGAAAAAGGTGGATATAAAAAGAAAGAAGAATATATATATATATACATATATATATATATATATATATATATATATATATATATATATATATATATATATATATATATATATATATATATATATATAGATTTATATAAAAAAAAAAAGACTAAATATAATATCATATATATATATATATATATATATGGAAGAGCATTTAATTAAGAGCACTTGCAAATAAATCAGATGAATGTGAACATGACCAAACTGATCAAATATGGACACAAAAGAAGGAAGCCTTTGTTAGTACTGCAAGAGAAGTATGTGAATGTGCGAAAATATGAATCAAGAATTTCAACAGTAAATGGTGGAATGAAGAGGTGGTGCAAGCGATTAAAAGTAAAAAAAAAAAGAAGCGTGGTTGAATGTGCTAAAAGTAAAGGATTAGTTCTCAAAGGAAAGATATTTGGAATTATATAACTAGGAAAAAAGGAAGACTAAAAAGTTGCATATGTAGGAGGAAAATTGAGGTAAATGAACAGTTTGGAAGGATGATGATCGGGGACTAGAATAGGAAACTTTTTCTGGAAGGAAAGCGCGAAAGTTAATGAGAGTAAGGGGAATCTGCATAGAATAATGAATAGGGATGGTGCTTTCGTAACTGATGAAATGGATATGAGAAGAGTGTGGAGGGAACACTTCGAAAATCTGCACAACATTGGTAGTAATGAAGAGATGAATGTGTGTGGGTTTGATGGTGCAAGAAGAAATAGGTATTTTGGAGATGAGGTAATTAGTAGGAAGGAGGTAATGTGTAGTGTGAAAAAGTTGAAAAATGATAAATCTGCAGGGAGAGAGGAGATTACTGGTGAAATGATAAAGAATGGAGGAGAGATGGTGTTTAAATGGATTTGGAAGTTGGGTAACAAAGCGTTTATAGAGGTATAGTTCATGAATATAATGACGACAAAAATTAGTACCGTTATATAAGAGTAAAGAGATAAGAACTGTAGGACTTATAGAGGAATTAGTTTATGTGTGTGTGAGTGCTGTAGGAAGATATATGCTAGAATTTTGGTTGAAAGTGTATATCGAGTAACTAAAGGACTGATTGGTGAAGAACAAGGTGCTTTTAGAAATTAATTTATTAGAGGATGTGTGGATCAAATGTTTACATTAGAAATAATTGAGAAAATGAGAGAAGAATAAATTGTATATAAGTTTTATGGTTTTGCAACAGGCGTATGACAGGATTAATAGGCAAGCTCTGTGGCAGGCGTTTGTGATATATGGTGTTGGTGGTAGGGTTCTGAATGGAATCAAAAGTGTGTATGACGATAGTGAAGCGTGTGTAGAATAAATGGAGTTGAATGTGATTGGTTTAATAATAGCGGAGTGAGGCAGGGATGTGTGTTATATCTCCTTAGTTATTCAATTTGTTTATGGATGGGGTTATGAAAGAATTAGAGATGGGGGTGGCAGGAAATGGTGTTAGAATGATGGAGAATGGAGATGAGTGGAGGGTGCGCCTACCTATTATATGCGGATGATTTGGTTTTGTTTTTGGTATATGGATGGGGTTATGAAAGAATTAGAGGTAGGGGTGGCAGGGAAAGGTGTTAGAATGATGGAGAATGGAAGAGAGTGGAGGGTGCCCTGCTTATTGTATGAGGACGATTTGGTTTTGTGTGTTGAATCTGAAGAGTTTGAGAGGATTAGTAGAGGAGTTTGACAAGGTGTGTAAAAGGAGGGGTTTGAAAGTAAATGTAGATAAGAGTAAGGTTATGGTAGTGAGTGAGGAAAGTCTGCGGTGTGAAGTCATGTTAGATGCTGAGCAACTGGAACAAGTATCTAAGTTTAAATACTTAGGATATATGTTGGATGAAAAGGAAAAGGATGATGCAGAGCGTAGTAGGAAAGTTGTGAATAGGAAGGTGGTTGGTGCAATTAAATCCTTGGTGTATGTAAAGTGACTAAGTCTTGAGTTTTTGCATGAGGGTATGTTATTACCTGCTTTAATGTATAGTAGTGAAACATGGTCTGGAATAATAGGTATAATATAAGGTAGAAAGTGTTCAGATGGACAATCTTTTAGGGGCGTGTAAGGTGTGAGAAGAATTGATAAAATGAGGAATGAACGCATTAGGTAGTTGTGCGGTGTGAAGGGCGTAAAATAGAGAATAAAATTGTACATCGAGATGATATGGTCATATGGAAATGATGGATAATAGTATGTTGTTTAAGATAATGTATAGTGTGAGCGTGCTGTGAATCGACAGGTCGGGAGACTGAAGAAAAAGTGGAATGGGTCAGTAAAGGAATGCCTGAAGGAGAGAAGTGTGAGTTCGGCAGATGCGAGAAGAAAGGTGCATAACAGGTATGAATGGCAGGGTTTGTGAGGGGTATGGCTGTAGCCCACCTGGGCCAAGGATTGAACCCCACACGAGATGCCAGAGTGAGGGTCCGTCGCGGTCCCGTAAAGAAGCTCTAGAGGTGGATTTTCTGATGCGATAAGTACTCACTAAAAGGTATAAAAGAGGACTGTAAGGCTGGGCTTTCTTTTCGATTTGCTTCATATTTTTCTACTACTTTTCTGTTTCAGGTGCATGTTACGCACCTTGCCCCCAGTCTTGGGGAGAGAAGGTGGGTGATGGTGATGATAGATGATGATGATGATGATTTTATATATATATATATATATATATATATATATATATATATATAAAACATAACATATAATATATATATATATATATATATATATATATATATATATATATATATATATATATATATATATATATATATATATATAGTTGAAGAAGAAGAATGATAAATCTGCAGGTATAGATGAAATTACTGGCGAAATGATCAAGAACAGAGGCGAGATGGTGAATGATTGGATTTGGAAGTTGTGCAATAAAGCATTTATAGGTTCGAGGGATTGGAGGAGAGCAGTAATAATACCATATATAAGGGTGACAAAGAGTAATGGGAACTGTAGGAGTACCAGGGAATTAGTTTATTGAAGGCGTTGTAAGGAAGATATGGTTGTATTTTAGTCAGAAAAAGTGTGTCCAGTGAGCTGGTACTGATTGGTGAAGAACAAGGTGCTTTTATAAGTGGTAGAAAATGTGTGGATCAAATCTTTTACATTGAAACAAATGAGGGAAGAAGAATAAGTTGTATTTAGGTTTTATGGATTTACAACAGGCGTATGATAGGATTAATAGAAGCTCTATGGCAGGTGTTAGTAATGTATGGTGTTGGTGGTAGGCTTCTGAATGGAATCAAAATTATGTGTGACGATAGTGAAACGTGTAAGAATAAATGGAGTGTCATAAAGTGATTTGTTTAATATTAATAGCGGAGGCAGGGATGCGTTATGTCTCCTTGGTTATTGAATTTGTATATGGATAGGGTAAAAGAATTAGAGATGGGGTGGCAGGGAAATGGTGTTAGAATGATGATGGAGGAATGGAGTTAAGTGGGCGCCATACCCTGTATATGCGAGATGATTAGTTTTATTGGCTATTGGTGAATCTGAAGAAGTTTGAGAGGATTGGTAGAGAGAGATTTGGTAGGGTGTGTATAAGGAGGGGTTTGAAAATGAAAACGTAGATAAAGTAAAAGGTTATGGTTGTGAGTGAGGACATTCCTCGAGGTGGCAGGGCCATGTTGGAGTGGTGGCAGCGCTGGAACAAGAGTGTCTGAGGATTTAAATATTGGGATATATGATGTTGGATGAGAGAACGGATAGTGTAGTGGAAAAGTTGTAGATAGCAGGAAGGTGGCTGGTGCAATAATTAAATCTGTTGGTGGATGTAAGGCTATCTTGAGTGTGCTAGGGTCTTACATGAGGGTATGTTGTTACCTGTGTTAATGTATAGTAGTGAGACTATGGTCTGGAATAAGAGGTATATATATAAAGATCAATGTGTTCAGATGGATAATCTTGGAGCGTGTTAGGTGTGAGAAGGGCTGACAAAAATGAAGAATGAACATATTAGAGTTATGTGGTGTGAAGATAGGGGTAAATAGAATAAAGAAAGTATGTTAGAGATGGTTTGGTCATGTAGAAAGGATGAATGATAGTCAGTTGGTTAAGTGGATGTATAATGGTGAGTGTGTTGTGAGATCGACCGGCTCTGGGAGACCGAAAAAGTGGATTTGAGTCAATAAAGGAATGTCTGGAGGTGAGAGAAATGGGAGTTTGTCAGGGTGAGAGTAAAGATGCATAATAGGGTGAATGGCGGGGTTTTGTGAGGGGGTATGGTTGTGACCCACCTGGGCCAGGGGATGAACCCTACACTTGACGACATGCCATAGTGAAAGTGCGCGCCGGTCCCATGAAGCTCTAGAGTGGATTTTCTGACTGCGAA
>JABUQX010016627.1:32500-45000 GCA_015478945.1 Trachelipus rathkii | reverse complement strand
GGCATTTTTACCATGAGATGTTGCCAAAAAAATGGAAATCACATTCAATCCCAAAATCTTCTGCATGTTTGCAAATATTTATAAAATTATATCTATTTTTATTTTACCTTGAACAGCCACCACTAGAGTACTTAATTTTTTTTAACCTTTGGGCATGCTGACTTAGTTTTAGGGATAAGTATACAGAGAAATGTGTAAACCATTATTGTATTATTATGTTTGGGTTTCCATTATTGTATTATTATGTTTGGTTTCTGGTGTTAAAAAAAAAAAAAAACAATAACTAGATCCTATTACTTCGTAGTTTATATATTTTCTTATATAGGGAACAAATGGATGAACTATGCACTGAGAATTTTCCCAGTGGAATCCTTGAATTTTATCCTGTACTGTAAATGAGTAATTCTCTGAAAAATCTCCAATAATAATCATTTCTCTTCATTTAGATTCATCTTTAAGTTTTTATAGAATCTTGCTTGCATTTCAGCTATATGATTGAAAATTGTTTTGCTTAGAATTTATAAAATCTCCAGATATTTCCAGTTTTTATTTCAAGATGCAACAATCTGTTGTTACCACTGCTTATATAAAAGCAATGTGGGCCATTTAGTGATTCAATAAACCTTAAAAAATTCTCAATACCACTTTCAGGCAACACTGCATCATGCAGTCCCTGTTTTCAATGCTAAATACGTTTCTCAAATAACATTTTATAATTGATATTAGTATCACCCAATGCAGATACTGAAGAGTTTTGCATTTTAGTGGTACATGCAAACACAGACAAAATTTGGTAATAGTTCGGAAAAGGGTAATCCTAATCAGATATTGATATTTTAGAAAAGATTTTATAACATTCCCATCAAACAAGGTTGCCATGTCTTGTATATTAAAGAAAGTGTTTGAATTTGTGCAATCAATGTTAAAAAAACATTTACACAAAACTAAAAAAATGATTTAGCACATTGTTTATATATATATATATATATATATATATATATATATATATATATTAATATAATATATAATATATATAATATATATTAATATATATATTATATATATATATATATATATATATATTATATTAATATATATAATATACCGTATATATATATATATATTAAAAATTTAAACAACATTGCAAATATTTAACCTAAAATTTTCTGACTCAGAGATAACGTCCCCATGATATATTATAATATATATATATATAATATATATATTATACTTATATATATAATATATATATTATATTATATATATAGTATATATATATATATATATATATATATATATATATTTATATATAATAAGTATATATATATATATTAATATATATATAATATTATATATATATATATATTGATGGTGATTGGCTTGGCTTACTTTAAGATTTGTTTTGACATTTATTGACAGGATTTTTATTAAAAATTTTAATTAACTAGTTTATCATAGCTGCAAAAGTTAAGTTTGATCCATATAGGTTAGCAGTGCTTTCTGCCCCAGTTAGCATAAGTTAGGTTAGGCTAGATTAGGCTAAGTTTGGTTAGGTATAATATTTAAAGAATAGCTGCTCCAATTAGCTTCAATGCATGTATACTAGACATATTAATACATATAGGTAACATAGTTAGATTGCAGCTTAACTGGGGCAGCAATTCTTTATCTTTATTCTTTAAAGTATTAATGACCATAATATAGGTCTAATTAGATTTAACATGAATGTGATATATGGGCCAATTACAAATTAATAATAAAAGATCTTAGATTTCCAAAATGGTGATTATTTCAAATTTCAAGATATGTTTAACATAATTAACTGGGAAAAGGAGTTTAAAGACAAAAATTATTTTATCATGTGGAAACACTTTAATCATTTTGGTGAATATTCAGTATCAAATATGTTTAAAGGTAAATCCATTAGTACGGTGAAAGATAAGAACCTAGTTGGTAAAACCAGAGCGGGAGAGAAAATGAGCGTAAGTCGAACGCTTCCCCTATTCTTGTGTAATAGAGGTGGTATGATTATAGCAGCTTATAGGAAATTTGGGAAATAGAACCTAACCAGATCAATAAAGACAAGCAGAAAGAGTGTCAGGAATTAATTTATCTGGTTTTTACAATAAGACTAAAAAGTTTTTCGCTTTTCTGTAGATACCATCAGTTAGAAGTTGCATTTCAAACGTAAAAATTGATGAAATTTAGTAAGTTCAGATAAGGAATTGTTTAACAATTCTTGTTTATTTGCATCAAATTTGACTGAGAAAGATTAGATAACAGTTTTTAGAGTCTGAATCGTTTATGTATGCTTATGCATGGTACAAATCTTACAGAAAATTTGAAATTGAGGTACAAAAATTAAATCTTTACTGAACCATATTGACCCAGGTAAAGCTGCCAGTCCTGATTGTGTATATGTTAGAATTCTGATGGTGGGTGGTAAGCAGCATTGCAAAGGTACTGTATTTGATTTTTAAATGGTCTATAACATTTTGGTGAGTACCAGAGAATTGAAATTGACATAATGTTGTGCCTTATTATAAGAGAAAGTGTAAAGAAGATTGGAAATTATAGACCGAGTTAGCTTTTAAATTCTGGTTTAAAAGTTTGGAAAAGTTACTGAAAGTCGTATAGAGAAACATTTGAAATGAAAGATAATTGAAGACTCCCAGATGGTTTAGAAAGGCTACATTGCATGTCAGACAAAACCTTTCAAAAACTTATGGATACATACTGATTGCATTGATCAAGGGAGATTCAATCCAATATTATATAACAGTATTTAGACTTTAGCTTGAGCCTTTGATAAGGTTTCCCACTAATGCTGATGCAAAAGTTATCACAATGTGGCATATGTGGACGATGGTACATTAAAGAGTGGTTTGTAGGAATAGAGCAGTATGTACTTACTAAATGACTGTCACATCATGTCAATATGAAGAGTGCGTGCTCCACAGGGTTAGTGCGAGTCCCTATTGTTTCTCGTGTAAATGACCTATACCAGGGCATTAAATGTAAGGTTCAAGTTTGCAGATGATTACCAAAGATGGCTACCTCAGTAAAAGAAATAAAGAGGATGCATTAAAATTCAAAATTGATCTTGATAAAACTTCTTGGGTGGGCAAGAAGTGAAAATAAATTTAATATAAAAAAGTGTTAAGGCTTCTTACATGGGTTACTCAAATAAATGATTTAACTACAACAAACGGGGATTAGCTTGAGTCTGTGGACCAAGAAAAAGATTTGGGTGTGATTATAAGCAGTAATCTGAAAGTGGCTAATCAGCGTTTGGAAGCAAGGAAAAGCTAATAAGTATAGGTATAATAAATCGCATTGTCATTTACAAGAGCAAGGAGGTTATAAGAAAGCTGTATAATAAATAGGTTAGCCCAGTATTAGAGTAATTTGCACAAGTTTGAGTCCCTTATTTAAGAAAAGACATAGGTATGCTGGAGAGAATATAACAAGGATTATATCTGGCTTGGAAGGTAAGAGCTTTAAGGAGAGCCTGGAGGTTTTAGGAATATTTTCAGTAGAAAGGAGTTTTCTTAGAGGGGACAAGCCATCTTGAAGTAAGAAAATACTCATTCAGCAATAGGGTTGTTAAATTTTGGAATGGTTCGCTGTAGGAGGCTGTTGAATATGACTCACTTGCAAGGTTTAAGAAAGGATTGGATAATATACGGATGGTATGAGCAGCATATAGTGTACTTTGGCTAAGTCAAATTGGTGTTAGTTATATTAAGGTAAAACTGCATGTTATAACTACCAGTGACAAACTTATTAAAGCTTGTAGTGTGGTTAGCATGTACCTTAGCTATAAATTTTGCTTTTGGTAGTAGCCTAGTTGGTGTATACTACTGACAAGGCCTAGGTTGCTGTATGGGTTTTGCATGAGCATGTCAGACAGTTGGGTCTACTCACTCTAGTTTGACTGGGACAGTCTTGATAAGTAATGTGGATTCTTACTGTCTCTATTTTTTATGTAACTACAATAAGTAACTAAATTCAACCTAACCCATGCTAAATGAAGAAAAACTGTTTACTCATATTATTCCAGCCTAAATTGATGCACCATTGTCAACCTTCTTATAAAGATATTGAAGTCTGAAAAAACTAATCCTAAAGATATTCGGGAGTGTAAGAATATTAAAATCTCTGCATCTATCTTTAAGTCAGAGTCTGACTCCTTCTCCTCAAAAACACCATATAATGATGAATGAGGTGTCACTAGATGCTCTGACTGGAAAGATATTCAAGTACTTAGATGCTGATCATAATGATGTATAAGCATTGTATATTATACATATGATTATAAAAACTTGTCAGTAGACTTTGTTACTTTGTTCTCTATTTCTATATTAATACTCATAAACGAAAAATAATTTTTTAACTATAGTATTGTTTCATTTACAACCTAGGGTCCTGATTAGCTGACACCTGTATCTAAAAAACTATCATAGCTGCCAAAAAACTTAATACATTTTTGAATTCAGCAAACATTTTAATGCAGGAAACAAAAAAATAAATTTAATAATTATTAATTTTAATAAATAACCAAAAAAATAAGAGCCTATGTTTCAAACCTTGATTTAAACAAGATACCCATAAAAAATAAACTTTTTCTTTATATACTGGTATATCTTTTCAATACTTTAGGATTAACTTTAAAAATCATGATGTTGTGGTGTCTGGGGCAGGAGGCTGCTAGCCTCACTGATGACTCATAAGCAGCCTCCGGGAAGAAAAGCCACTTCATCGTGACAACGCTCACTTTCTTCAACATCTCATATTTTTGAATTGAAGGTGGTTATTCAAGACCAGAACATAACTCCTTCAAATTGGTGACCATCCGGAGTGACACTTGCCACTGTAGTGGCACAATGAACACCAATAAGCAACCATGAACATCCATCAAATCAAGTTTCTTCTGCTGGGCGCTACTCTGTTCGGTCATCCTGTGCCGCCTGTACCGTACTCAGCTTCTGCAGGTGCGGACCAACTGCGCAGGTAAGAGTACAGAGTGGTTGAAGCCTTCTCAGTGACCTTAATGTGTGCACACCTAGCTCTCACCTGACATCTACACGCTACTTCCCGACATCCTTCCAGGTCCGGAGAGTGGAGTGTGCTCGCGGCATTGTCACTGGGAGGAGTTCTGTGGCATCTGGGGAAGGATGCTGCTAGCCTCACTGATGACTCCTTAACAGCCTCCATGAAGAAACGCCACTTTATCGTGACAATGCTCACTCCCTTCAACATCTAATATTCTTCAATTGAAGGTGGTTATTCAAGACCAGAACATAACCCCTTCAATGTTTACTTTTTTTGATTTTCAACTTAAAAAATACCATTTTTATAGTTTTAAAAATTATTTCACCAGCATTTACAGGTTGGGGTATGGGTTAGATTACCCTTGTGTGCCATGCATTTACATTAAATAATAAAAAAAAAATTTTCCTACCATCTGATACTAGTAATTTTCAAGATGTCTACCGAGTATAATATTGGGGAGATTATATCTCAGAAATTTGGGGGAAGGCAAGAATTGTCTACATCAAACCTATTTATTATTTTTATATTTTTTTCACCAGCACTCAGGTTGGGGGTACAGGGGGGCTGAGATTACCCTTGTGTGCAATGCATTTACGTTAAATTAAAAAAAAAAAAAAATTTCATTCCATCTCATCATTCTCATGCTAGTTGTTATTTTCAAAATGTCTACCGAGCCTAATATTGGGGGGATGATATCTCAGAAATTTGGGGGAAGGCAAGAATTGTTGTACATCAAAACCTATTTATTATTTTTTTATCATACTTCATTTTATTTCTTCATTTTCCTGCATTAAAATGTCCGCAGATTTCAAAAATTTATTCAGGTTTTCTGTAGCTACCGTAGTTTTTTAGGCACAGGTGTCAGCTAATTGGGACACTGACCCCTTTAGCCTTTCCTCTAAATAATACATATGACTGAGACTGTGTAACAAGCTACATGCTTGCACCATGAAACCAGCTATTTATAGAGTACAATTATTGGGAACAAAACTATTCTCAAGGCTAATTAGTAAATAAATTAATTCTAAATAAAATATTGACTAGTAAATTATTATACTATTTTAAAAAAAAATATATTTTTTAAATACTTAAAAAAACTTTTTTACACTTACGTACAACTTTAGGTCAAGCTAAATTAATACTACACATTTTACTTAGAGTCATCATATTTTACATGGTTTGCCAGCATTAAAAAATCTTGGGTAATATATTTTTATAAAAATCACAGTATAGACTCTAAATAAATTATAATGAAGCATAAAAAAACAAAATAACTTACATTGTTAAGAAAATTTAAGAAAAAAGTTACTGTTGCTTCATTATAATTTATTTAGAGTCTAAGCTGTGATTTTTATAAAAATCTATCTAGAAGCCCTTACTGTAAACTGGTAAATTTACATGTAGTTCGCATTCCATTTTAATGTGGCTTGCATATTCAGATTAGTCACGTTCATTGAAAATATTAATAATTTTAAAAATTATATAGGTAATAGTAGAGCAGTGGGTTGTCACTTCAGATTTCTATGAAAATCACAGGACATACTCTAAAAAAAATAATAATGAAGAATAGTGAAAACGAAAATCGGCTGTCTCTTTAGGAAAAAAAGTTAAAGCCTTTCAAAGTTGTTAAAACTCCCATAGACATTTCATTTTTGGTTCATCAAGGTTAGGTCTCATTTCAGGCCCTCTAGTTCAGGTTATGATAAGTTTTGTTAGGTATAAACAGAGAAAATCTATGTATACTTAACAAATCTTATCATAACCTGAACTAGGATGGCCCTAAAACGAGCATGAGGCCAACTAATTTTTTTTTATAAGAAAGCCAATGGGAAAATTTTTAACTTTGAGAGGCTGTAACTTTTTTCCTAAAGACTTAAATCATTTTAGTTTTTTTTAAGCTTCATTATTTTTTTTAGAGTAGCTATATCTTGTGATTTAAAAAAAAAAAAAAAAAAAAAAAAAAAAATTGTAAGAAAATCCTATAGGATTTTTAACAACTTAAACCTATGAAAGAGTGCTCTATTCAATAGGAATAAGGACCGCTTGTGACAGGAGAGATACCTCAGCCGCGCATCTCCGCTCACACTCTGGTCAAACGCAACACAGGACCCCTGTAAGGAGACCACTCTAGATTGGAGTACATTTTGTATAAATGTAAATACTGCAATTAAACCGCAGTTCAATTTGAACTGCGGTTTAATTGCAGTATTTACATCTTGGTTAGCCAAATAGGTTCAGTCATTGAGAAGAGCTGCAACAAACTGCTTATAGGGAAAACATACTGGAAAAACATGGCACTTTTGGCAATTTTATATGGATCCAATATAATGTGCTTCATTAAGCAAGAAATAGATGTTACAAACAATTGAAAACACAGTCTACCGGAAGATATTAGGAAGGACTAGATGCACCCCAACTGCAGCTCTGAGGGGAGAGATTGGAGCATCATCAATGCAGGGAAGAATAATGACTAACAAGTTAAAATACTTGAAATCAATATCAGAAGGGAATAAAAAAGTCTTAAAAGCATATACTTGGAAAAATGAAAGCTGAAGGGAAAAAATGGTGGAAGACTGCACTTGGCTACATGGACAAAGTTATGGTGGATATAGTAGCATTAGAAAGGCTAAACAAGAAAGAGATTGCAGATAAAGTAAAAGCTTGGGACCTACGTCAATGGAAAGAAGAGATAGGAAACAAAGAAAGTCTACATATATACAGAAGATGGAAAATGGGAATTGAAGAAATCTCGGATTACGACATATCCTTCTACTCAGTGCTACTTTTCTGGGCCAGATCCAATACTTTAAACCTAAAATGGAGAAACAGGTTCTCAAATGGCAAAATCAATTATTACATATGTGGAGTCAAAGAAGACCTGACGCACTTCATTTGTATCTGCACAGAATATGAAGATCTTAGAGGTGATTCCATTGAACTCCAAAGACTGTATGCAGAAGATCTAAACGAGGTTGCTGTGAGATAGCTATTTGAACCTCACAATTTAGAAAAAGTCAAATATGTCTTGGGGAAAATGTGGGGAAAAAGAGAAAAAAGGGTGTCTACAACAAATGGCAATAATAATAGAGATGATGATATGAAAGATAGTTAATATTAAATTGCAAAAAGAGATGATAATATTAATTTGAAATAATAATAATAATAATAATAATAATAATAATAATAATAATAATAATAATAATAATAATTAATGGTAAAAATTATGGTGGTAGTGCTAATAATAAAGATTCTATAAATAATGAAAAAAAAAAAATTAATGTTATAATTATAGTAATGCAGTGATATTTATAATAATAAAGTGATATTGGTTACTATTATACAATATAACAGGAATTTTTGGGAAAGTGCATATACTAATTTCATTATATTATATATAATATATATATATTATATATATATATATATAATATATATATATATATTATATATAATATATATATATATATATATATATATATATATATATATTATATATATATATATATATAATATATTAGGGATGTACCGATCAGATCGGGTATCAGCAGTATCGGCCATTTCTTTGGGTATCGGTATTGGTTAATATGGCCGATACTTCTTACTTTTTGGGTGAAAAATTATGAGAAACTTTTAGATTAAATAATAAATCTAGTTTCGATATATAGTCAGATGGGGTAAAAAAAGTTTCTGAGGTTGGTGGGGTAAAAAAAAACAAAACCCCTCCCCCCTTTCCTGAAAATATTTTTTTGAATTTTATGGGCTATTCTGGTAGCCCTCTTTATTATCTATAAAAATGCCAAAAGAAAATGGGCTGCTCTAAATTGACAGTAATCAGCGATAACAAATGTCGAACCCCAGTTAAAAAATGGCTGCAAAACTTTTTTAACGTTTTTACAACTTTTGCTACCATTTCAAATGTATTACATTTTAAAAAAAAATTTTTTGGGTAGTTACTACATATTGATGGAGGAACTTGGGCAAACTAATAATTTTTTTTTTAAATTATTTTATGTCCTCAAAAAAAAAAAATTTTTTTTACCCCATCAAATTTTCCAAAATGGGTAAAAAAAAGTTTTTTAACCTGATGTGTTATTATAACATTGGAAAGTAAGCTCTGTAAAGCCTGGAAAGTAGCGAGTGGATGATGTGTATAGCTAGAAGGCTCATGGAAAGTTCATGGAAAGTGGAAGTAGCCTGGAAAGTTAGCTGAAAGTTAGCGGAAGTTATGACGAGGCTAGAACAAAGGGGTAGGTCTGAAAGTACATAGAAGAGCTAGAACAAAGGGGGTAGGGGTGAAAAACACTCAGGAAAGTACATGAGCACTCAGAAAAACAGCTAGAAGAATTGAAAGTAGTTTGGAAAGTAGCTGGAAATTTGGAAAGTAGCTTTGGAAAGTAACTGAAAATATGGAAAGTAGCTGAGTGATGACATCATATAGAATGCTCATGAAAGTACATAAAAGTTGGAAAGTGGCTTGGAAAGTAGCTGAATGATGATGAGGTGGCTAGAACAAAGGGGGGTAGGGAGAAAAACATATGAAAGTACATAGAAGAGCTAGAACAAGGGGGGTAGGGGTGAAAAATGATTAGGAAAGTACATAAGCACTCAGGAAAACAGCTAGAAGCATTGAAAGTAGTTTGGAAAGTAGCTGGAAATATGGAAAGCTGAGTGATGACGTCATAGCATAGATTGTTCATGAAAGTACATAAAAGTTGGAAAGTAGCTGAATGATGACGAGGCATAGAACAAGGGGCGTAGGGAAGAAAAATGCTCATAAAAGTACATAGAAGAACTAGAACAAAGGGGTTATGGGGGTGAAAAACACTCAGGAAAGTACATGAGCACTCAGTAAAACGGCTAGGAAGCATTGAAAGTAGCTGAAAGTAGCTTAGAAAGTAATATTTTTTTGTACCCCTTGTATTTTTTTTTTTACCCCATTTTAAAAGACTAAAAAGGGGAAAAAAAATTTTGTTTTTTGGTTTTTTTAAAAAAAAAAAAAAAAATTTAATGCCTATTCCATACCTTCACTAATACCAACCTCTATAACATGTATACCAAAGCATTTCTATATGTAAGTGTATGAGGAGAAAAAAAAAAGTTAAAAGATTTTTGTTTTTTTTTACCCCGTTCTACTATATATAGCTAATACTAGGTTATTTATTTATTTTTTCCTCGACTTCTTTTTAACTTAGATTTTTAGCGTTTCTCCAACTTGGGTTTTAGAGTAATATTTGCCTATTTGGATAGCCATTATTATAATTTATACAGATTTAGCTTCCACTTTTTTAGTTGATCAATAGTATCTTTTTTTTCTTTTTTCTAAGCACTTTCGTGAGTGTGCGAGTGTTTTTAAACTTTCTGGATTATTCATATTTCAGATATTTACTGTAAATAGGTTTTAGCGTTTTAAAATTTCAGGTTTTAAATTTAGGCTTTAGCGTACGAATAATTTTTCCCCATTTCTCCTTTGTTTTTTGTTTTTTTTGGTTTTTTTTATAATCGTTTGTGCGTGTATGATAGCAGATTTGCACAAGCGCTGGCTTTCTAATGACTTTGCCAAAATCAGTGGCTTCACACCAACTGCATACCAACTCTCTAACTCTAACCAAATTTTTTGCTCTTGTCCGAGACCCATATGGCTAAGAATTCATCCTCTAACTCGTTTAATATATTCCAACTATAAAACTATTTTATAATTTCCGTCTGAAAGGGTGGTATGTGGACCCTATGTAAACATAAACACTCCTATAATACGTCTCGAGAATCTCGAATCTCCTAACTTCGATGTTCTGTGGCTTAAAATCTTTCTCCCTATCGGTAAATCTAACCACAACCTTATTATCTATTAATTTTAATACTTTCTCTCCAACACCTCCATCCTGCCCTATGCGTTTTTCTGGCACTTTGATCGGGCCAATTGGGGGGCATTGTGTGCTTCTATGCTAACTATAATTGGAGTGGCTGCTTTGACTCTGAAGACGCTTCAGCTTCTGGCTGCAATCATTGATGGGGTGAGCAGGTTCATTCCTTCTTCGACTAAATCTTTTTCCCCTCAGAATCCATGGTTTGATTGTGCTTGTTCTCTGGCCAATCACACTAGAGACAGTGCGTATTGGGTGTGGAAAAATTCTCATTCTCCTATCACTCTTGCTAATTTTCATTCAGCTAGAAATCGTTGCAGGGGTACTCTTCAACGACCAAAGCGGACTTTCATTAAACGAAAGTCCGCTGACCTCCTTGGCTCTCCTACAAACAAATCTTTCTGGACTCTTACCAAAAACATCTCTGGCAACTTCGTAAATATCTTTCTCCTCTTATTCCTCTGATGCGTTCTGGTTGCTAATACTCCACTGAAAAAGGGCCAATCTCCTGTGGCCTCCTATTTTCCTCTAACTCAACTGAAACGAATTCTGTTCATTCCTCTTCCTCGCCCCTTCTCTTCTTCAGGTGTCCTATGCCTTTACCTGTGATTACATTTGATCGGGTGGCATTGGGCTCCTGAAATCTATGAACGTTCGGGAAATCGGGTGGCCCGGATGGCATTCCTCCCCGAGTTTGAGGAGTGGGCTTTCCATGCTGAGGGCCCCGCCCCTCGTTTCAACTATATTCGCTATGGCCTCAATTATGGCACTTTCCCTCATGTGTTGGAAGCGCGTATGTCCAGCTAAAAAGGAACCGCTCTGATCCTTCTAACTATCGCCCTAATGCGTCTCACTTGTATTCTATCTAGAATCTTTGAAACCCTTCTCAAAACCTCGACTTCTTAGATCATCTGGAACCTCATTCCCTTCTTTCCGATCGCCAGTACGGCGTTCGGCACTCGAGGTCTACTGGCAGTATACTTTCCTATTTAACAGATTATGGTTTTCCGCCCTTAGGGAACTACGGGGAGACTTACGGGTGGCGCTTCTTGATGTCGTAGCTTTCTTTCAATCGCTCGAATATCGGCTCGTTGTGAGGGGCAACTCTTTTTCTGTCAACAGTGGTGTCCTCAGGGTTCTGTATTATCTCCTACTTTATTCCTGCTTTTCATTAATGATCTCACCTGCATATCCAACTCCATCCACTCATATGACGATGACCCGACCCTTCATTCTTCAACTCATTTCAATTCTGTTCCCTCTTTTACTTCTAGAATTGCCTCTCGTCTTAATTTTTCCAATTCTACTATCGCTGATCTGGATAGAATTTCCGGGTGGGGTCGTCTCAACCTTGTGAAATTTAATTCTTTAAAAACCCAACTTCTACAAATCTCCTTCTCTAAGACACCTAACTTTTCTATCTCTTTCGACGGTTCTCTCATCTCTCCCGTTGACAATATAAACATATAATATTGACAATATAAAAATATATACAAAAAAATGTCTTGGAAACCTCACATCACAACGGTTGCTAGGGTGGCCTCAAGGAAACTGAGAATTCTGTTTAGACTGAGACTTTTTTTC
>JABUQX010016627.1:0-27500 GCA_015478945.1 Trachelipus rathkii | reverse complement strand
ACCCCTAGAGTGCTTTGTGGATTTGCATGAACATATTGTTTGGTGATTGGTTCTGTTGGCTTGACTGGGACAGTCTTGATAGGCCCATGTGGCTTCTTACTGTCTTTTTGTTTCTAATGTTCTAATATATTAATGGTTATTATTGGTCCTTTTAGACATGCATCTCTTTCAGCCCAGGTCATCCTTTTTTTTTTTTTTTTTTTTTTTTTGATACCCCCTCACAAAAAGGGCTTATACCATCCCTCCAGGCAGACAAAAAACTGCCCTTCAGGCTACCACGAGCTCAAGGCAAGTGAACCCACCTGCACAAGAGCTCGTGATACTCTCCAGGTCATCATCCTATGTGTGGCTCACCTATTATGTTCAAATTCTTAATTTGCTCAAGATAGACTAAAGGTTGGGCATTACTGCTGTAAACAATTACCAAATCTTGAAAAACTAGGCATTATTCATAAAATGTCAATACTGTGGAACCAGACAGACAAGCTTAAAATTATTCCATTAAATGTTAATCAAAAAGATAAATCTCAGGGTAGTCATCTCAAGATAAAAAAGTTAAAAAATTTTACTAGGCACCTTTTAATTTCTAAATTTAAGGGTTTAAAAACTTGACTTTGCAATTTTTATCTGGCTATCTTTTGCTGCTCAGTGGGCTACAAAGAGTTTCTTAGCAAGTTAGTTTGTATTTTATGTTAGTCATATCAAGGCAAAGTCTTGATGAACACTTAAAATATCCAAAGTAAATGTTTAAAATATCAAATCCTACCTTATTTTTAACCTAGCTACACCCTTTCGAACAGTACTGTATTAACCAGTACTATCAATTTATTTAAGAATCTGAAAAATTCTGTAGGCCTAGAAATGGGGTTCCAACAATAATATCAAAGATAGTTATGTACTGTATGTGCTGATTCGGTATTAAAAAAATATATTAAATATATAAAAGTTTGTTTCAATAATTGCAAAATTTATAAAAAAAAAAATATTTAATCAAAAAGTTTAGAAAGGAAATTTCATACAAACTACTCAGCAAATTATGAACGCTCAAAGAAGATTGATCTGTGATCATTGATACTGATAATTTTTATTCAATATATGAAAATAGAAAATCCAATATATCGATATACCGATATTTTTTCCTCAATATCGAATCGTTGAATTTTTTCCCTTCTATTCTACAACATTTTCAGCAATTTAATATTTTAATCTGTTCTTTTGAATATTTTTAAAAAATGTACACATTTTTCACGAGCGTGTGCCTTAATTAACACTGATACGAGTGATTGTTTTTATATGAAAAAATTACAAAAAGAAATGAGAGGAGGTGAGCGAGAACAATTTCTGAAAATCACTAGCTCGTATATTCGGTATTATTATCCGTCCACTCACAGGAAATGGTAAAATTCTTCTTAAGCTGATCAAACAGGAGAATGCTTACCGAACTCCAGCAATCAAACAAACTTTTGTTTCCAAAGTTCATTATATATTAGGAAATAATGAACATTTTTATTGATTCTCGATATTTGTCTATACTGGATACCCATTTGACCTGGTAATTAGGCCGTAAATCCGTCCTATGATTACCAAAATCAGCTTATGCCTAAATTACATCGGCCAAAATTTCCTAGGCCTAACCTCGTTATTTGCACCACATTTAACAGAAAAAGAGTCTAGTTTGAAATATGATTTTTGCACACTGTGAATTAGGTTCCCTAAATCGCTCTAGGGCGTCACAAAAAGGTTGTATCCCAGAATGATATGGCTAAAGAGGTTATTTCCAATCCAATAGCTTTACCAAGAGAGCATTCAGTTGGTCCTATCTTTGAACCGTGTGCCGGGTTGTGCGTGTTTCGTGTGTTGGTATTGTCAATGTAATATCAGAATGTAAAAAAAGAAAATCGAAATATATTATATTTAAAAAAACATTAGAAAAATAATTTATAAGAATAAAACATCAACGAATATAAAAAAAAGAAATGTAGTGCATAAATTGTAAAATACGTTGTTAAATATAAAAGATATAGATAGATATTAATAAAAAAATACAAATGTAAATAGTTAGAAATTCCTAGTAGAGAATTTATTTTGTTTTTTTTTTTAATACTTGTTTAGTTTATGATATTAATTCCTATAAGACCCAAAAATGTCTTATTAACCAAGTTTATAATAAATTTCTGTTTGTTCACAAGATTATATGATTGGATTATCTATTTGGCCTAAAACTAAAGACAATAATTTATTATTTATTTGAAATGAGAAATATATAGTGAAAATAACTTATCTAAAATGTTTTAAATTTAATTAACCGTTAATATTGTATACAGTGTGAGTGTGCTGTGTGTGTGTGTGATGATAGTGCCAGGTGGACACCTGGCCGACAGCGTCTGTTTTCTTTCCCGAGAACCAGAATGTGTGTGTGGGGTGTGTAAGTGAGTGTGCGGTGTGGTTGTGTGGTGTGTGGGATGTGATTGGTAATGTGAAAATCCTGTGGTGTGGATGTTAAGTAATCTGTGTGAAGAGAAGTGTTTGAAATCCTGGTGGGAAGTAAGAAGTACAAATCTTGTATAGGGTGATGTAAGGTAATCCTGTGTGGAGTGTGTAAAGTAAATCGGTGATGAATATGTGTAAGTAAATCCCTGTGCCCAAAAAAAAAAAAAATAAAAGATAGATAGAGAAATTGTAATTAAAAATATCAAATAAAGATAGAGAAAAAAATAGAAGTAAAAAATGTATAAAAAGAGATATAAAATTTAAAACTGTCTATGGGTAAAATGTAAATTAAGTTATAAAGGGAATGTGTGGTCGTAAAGTGTAAAGTGTGTGGTGAATCCTAACCTGTAAAGAAGCATTTCTAAAATAATGTTAAGTTTTGTGTTGTGTGTAAATTCATGCTGATCGTGTGTTGATGTTGTGTGTGTGTGTGTGAGTGGGTGTTGTAAAATAAGAATAAACAATAGGCATGAAAGTGAAATAACAGCTGCGAGATATAAGTAATAAAAAAATAAAAAAATAAATAATAATAGAAAGTAAAATAATAAAAATAAGAATAAAAGAATAAAAAGAATAAAAATAGAAAAGTTATTAAAACAAAATTAAAATAAAATTAACAATAGGCTGAAGTAAATAAACTACAATATAAATAATAATAATAATAAAATAAAATAATTAATAAAAGTAAATTATATAAAATATGTTAAAATATATATAAAAGAATTAAAAAGAACTAAAAATAAAAGTATTAAAACAAAATAAAAATATATTAAAACGTAATAATTAATTACAAATAAAGTATAATCTAAAGAATCAGAAATGAAAAGGTAGATTATTAAGATAATGAAATAATAAAAGTAATATTATTTAAATCAAAAGAATATGAAAAAAATAAAAATAAAAAGTATTAAACAAAATAAATAATAATAAAATTTTAAAATAAAATAAATCAAAATAATAATAAATAAATAAAAAGATATTAAAACAAAAATAAAAGAAAAATATGTTACATTAAATATATGAGTTTTAAACCCAGTAATTAATGATATCTAAACCAGTGAATTGTTGTTTATCTAATAACGTCTTAGTAAGAACAGTATGTTAGATATAGTGTCACCATGAAACGGTGTTAAAACAGTTTTTAAAGCAGCAGATAACAACGTAATTAAAGATACTCTCTTAGTGTAAAGTTTCCAGAAATGTTTAAAATCTCGGGTGTTAAAGTCGTGTAAGTTTAATCTTTATGTTATTAAAGTCAGGAGAGATGTGTGAGTGATAGCTAGCGCGCGGGCAGTAAAACATGAGTTTAAAATCAGTTAGCATAATATAAAACCAAAAAGATTACTAAATCCCCCCCTTTCCGGTTACGGTCACATCACTCTATTTTGTAATTTTTTATCCTGTATTACGGCTTATACAAGGTTGTGAATTGTTAATATATGAGGTAAGCAGTTTAAAACCTGATGAAATTATAAAACAAATGAGAATTGATAACTGTGTGTGAGAGTTAAAGCCAGTTAAAACATGAAGTTTAAGAGCAGTAAAGCAGTTAAAACAAAGCGATTACTAATCCCCCCCTTATGGTTTAGGGGTCAACATCTCTATAAGCTTTAAGAATATTTATACACTGAGAAATCTAAAATCTACATAAAAATATAATTACTTCCTTTATATTTTAGCCTGTACGTACGTGTTCAGATAAATATTATATGAGTTAAAGCAGGTTCTAAAACAAGCAGTAAAGGCACGACAACGTATTTAAAAGCCCAGTTGTTAAGAGAGAGTTCAAGCAGCTCAATAGAGAGTAAAACCAAAAAGAATTTGAACATTTCTTCCTTGGTGTTAGGTAGTATCTCTATTGATTTACTGATTTACCTCTTTAAGGTATTGTTGAAAGTATTTTGTTTTTAAATAAAATTTATCCGTGTGATCACCAATTGTAGTAAATAAATATGGATTCATAATATCAGCGACACTATTGGGTTCGTTTCTTTACGATTACCAATTTAAAAATTTATTAAATAAAAGTATTAAGTAAAAAGTATTAAGTAAAAATAATGTTAATAAATACTGATGTGCTAAAATGATAGTCTGTAATGAGTTACCAGTTGTTTATCGTCGCCGAAAATGTTTTTAATAAAAACAATAATTAACGTATACAAAAAGTAATGAAATAAAGAAAACCTAGATAATAGAAAATACTAAATCACGAAGTGTATATAATGTATATGACATAGTGTTATATTTGAAAAGAAATCCTATTTAAACGGTGTTAAGCGTAGTGATGATAAAGGATGATGTAATAAAAAACAATGAGCTTCACTATCTAATATAATTTTTCAACTTCGCCGCGAGAAAATAAGTGTTCAGCGCCTGCGGCGCGCAAACCTACACTAAGTTGCGAGCTCGGTTAACGCGTTACAAAATTATGTGACTGACCTCGATTCGTTCGGGCGCTACGGCGCTCGCGGCGGGCGGCGTGTACGTCTCATTGGAAAATTGGAATAACTGCTGCCTCCGTGTCTCAGCTCCGCCGGCGGGGCTCAGTAAGCTGGCAAAACACGGCGGGGCGCCAACTTCGGGTGCGTGCGTAAATCAAAAATCGTTGACTAGCCTTCCAGACAAGCGAGTGGGAGCGAGTTGACCCGCCCGCCCCTGGTCGACTGTTCAAATTATTAGAATCTAGAGGTAGACCAACAGATGAGGTCAACCGCCAAAGAACATGAATCCATCAAATATCGATAGGTGCTTGGGTCCAATAATTTCCAAATTCCAAAATGGTTATTTATGATTTTTCCCTAACCAAAATGTTTAAATAACCTAAATGACTGGCATCCAATGCTGATATACCTGGCATTAATGCTCCTGAACTTATTAAGCATACCAAAAGTTGAGGGCATCAAAGTATGCAAGACCATCCAAAGTTGACGGCCATCAAAGTTTGAATGGTATAAAATATCGACTGTGTGAGTGTAGTGTAGTGGTGGGTCGGGTGTGAGTGTAAGGGTATATGGTTTAATGTAAGTGTCTATGTAATGTAAGTGTCTATGAAGTGAGTAACTGAATATGAACTTTTTGAGTACAATAAGTAGTTATATTAATAAAGTTCATAGTGATGTTGTTTTGAATATAAACAGTCCATAGTGTATTACTTATAACGATAGATAATATATAATCTTTACATCCATGTAATATTATATGAAAATAAAGTTTGTATCTATACGTCTAATATACATATTTTTATGGTAAAAATCAAGTATATCAGTATAAATTATATATAATTTGATTTATTATATATATTAGGTTAAATAGTTACGTAAGAAAACTCATTAATATGTTATAATATTTAGGCCATATAAGTGTGAGAGAGGTAATAGAAGCAAAAAACCTAGCAATCATAGTAGGAAGCATCCTAGCCACTTGTAATATATAATACTAGCAACTATCCCTCTACTACTTAGATAAACCCTGAGAGGGTAGAACCCCATATTAGGGTATTCCGGGGGCTCCCAGGGCCCTCGATATTGATCCACGCATCCGAGGGCTAGAAAAAGGCTATGAAATAAAAGCGTGCTTTCAGTTGGCCATAGTGTGGCACTCACTTGGCACCTATGTGGCACTCAGCTGGCACTCATTGGCACTCACTTGGGCACTGCATTGGCCACTCGATTGGCCACATCACTGGACACTCACCCTGGCCACTCCACCCCAGCCCTCCATAGAAATAATCATAGCATTACTAATAGAACCATCCACTAGAATACCCTTCTACGTGGTTGGGAAACCATAAAGATAAGTTAGCCAAGTGTGGGTCAAAAATTGACCCATGGATATGAGGGACAGGCTGAAATATCCATGGTCCAAAAAGGTTAAGGCATAAATTGTAGGAGTGTAGGGTAGGTATAGGTTACCCGCTAGGGAGTTTGGGTGGAGGGCAGGTGTAGGTGTAGGCTAGGTTAGGTTAGGTTAGTTAGGTTAGGTTAGTATGGTGAGGTTAGGTTAGGTTGGTTAGGTTGGTTGGTTAGAGGTAGGTAGTAGGTAAGGTTATTTTAAAATTAAGAAAACCTAGGTAGTTAGGTTAGTTAGGTTAAGGTTAGGTGTAGGTCTAGGTTACGGTATGGTTAGTTAGGTTAGGTTAGTTAAGGTTAGGTTGGTTAGGTGGTTAAGGTATATTTAGTAATCAGCAATAATCAAGGTATAGGTTAGGTTAGAAGGTTGGTTAGGTAAGGTTAAGGGTTAGGTAATGTATGCTGTTTCACATCGTTGTGTTGTGTGTTAATGAGTGTGTTGTGTTGTGTGTTTGTGAGTGTGCTGAAAGAGAAAAAACGCTGACAGTATACGCGGGGTGGTGGTATCGGATTCTTTCGGCAGAAGGAAAGAATATCATATACAACGGAGACCTTAAAGCTTATATAAAGAGGATGCTAAGGATATTGGAGGTTAAACATAAGAAGAAAAAATTTTAACAAAAAAAAAAAAGCCATAGAAAAAAAAATAATGAAAAATACCTAGTGAAAACGATAATTAATCAACTAAACTAAGTGAAATAAATAAATAGCAATTGGCTTGAAATTGTGCATACGGTTTAAAAATCATCGAGTTTGCCCTGACGGATGTTGCGGGAACGTCTAATGAAGAAAAGTCTTAAGGTCCTGAACTAAAAGATTAGGTTCTTTGCCACTAACGCTTATCGAGTGCGAAAAAAAAATTGAGAGAAAAAATGAGGGTGAAAAAAATAGGTTGAAAAATTCAGGGACGCACAAGTGAAAAAAATTAGGAAGTCCTAAACAGAAAATTAGTTATTATCTCTCAAAAAAAATAATTAGTTACGCTTCTGTTTTGTAGATTTTTAAATAGGATTTTGTTGCCTGGAAACAAAATACAGACAGAGATGTTTTCCAGTATAAACACACTCGACCATTGAGAAAGACGGCGACAGGGCTTCGTGTGGTTGTATTTAATTATTCGTATTAAAGTAAAATCGGTAAGGACAAAAGTAGGGATCAAGGTAGAGAAATTTGGGCTAGACAAGCGAAAGTCTAGAGGTCAACATTGGTATTTAACAGTGAGGGTAAAATACTGTATGTACCATTGCATATAAGAGCGTATGTCACAATAATTTGCCGATAGGCTGCACATATAGATCGCGTTAAAACCAACTTTGTGCGACGACTAAAGATCAAAGATGCTTCCAGAGTCGAGGCCATATAATCAACCTGAGCTGCTGTGTAAAATTAATGATTTTGAAAGTGACTAATGAGGCGCTCGAGAGTATTCGGCGAAAAACAAAATTCAAGGTGGCGGGGGTTGACCAGCTTAAAATGAAGGAGCTTGCGCTATATACAAAGCGAGACAGAACCGTGTGCTTGAAATCCGCGTAGGCGCAATTTATCTATATATCGTTCGAAAGGGTGGTAAAATTTATACAGGGTTGAAGCTATCGGAAAAATTACGGTTTGCTTGTATAAAATGCTATATTATTCATCTTTTTTTAAAATTTTTGAGGGCTGCGACAAACACTTTAAAGGAATTCCATGTTTCAAGGTGAATCGTGAAGAAGAATAAGTTTGCTCTAGAAGGATATAACGGTAGAAGCTATTAAGAGTTTATAGATTATAAACGAACATAACAATATTCGACCGGGGTTCCCTTGAGTTCGCGTATAAGGCTTTGAGCGATTTTTTGCTACACTTTTAAAACATTAAACACGTAAAAAAAAATATTAGAGTAAGGCGGAGGACCCCATGCCTTTATCATGTGGAAATTCACTCGGCTGGGGTGACGGCCACGAAATAACGTACTCTCTAGCTATTTTCGGTTTTGGAGGGAGTGATGGGTTTTTGGTGAAAAAATAATGATTTTGTTGTTGTCTATGGTTCCGCGAGGGTTGGGTGTTTTTTTTTCTGATGGGTCCGAGAAATATTTAGTTAATATTAAAACGACAAAAAAAAAAGCGGAGATATTCGGGGTATTTATATTTCTGAAGGCGCTGTGAAGAGATTATTTTACCCTGGTGGCCCTTAATAAATAAGTATTCCTCAGCTTTACTCTTTTGAACCGATAAATACTTTTATTTTAATTTAACTCTCTCTTTTTAATATTTTTCTTAAATAATAATTCTTGAATTAAATGATTTAATTCGAGATCTATACCTATATTTAGGTATAACTCAATAATTAAAATATGTATAGCTTGAGGTTTGTCTACCTTCAATTACAAGTTCTATCGAATAAATAATTTTTAATAGAGGTAACCTATATAATAAAAAAAAATAATAAAATATAAATTGCCACTGATAATAACGTTTCCCATTACCCTCGGAAAAATAACGTTCTTCGTCTTTTAATATATAAGTGACGTAAATTTTCGTTATAAAAAGCCCAAAATAAATCACTCTAATACGCGCTTTATTAGTAAATAAATTAACACGCTATAACTTTAACGATAGTATAATCTAATCCTCTGAAATAAATTATGTACCGTAATTTTAATAAATTGATCGTTCTGAATAATATAATGGATGACGTTTTATTAACAAACTTTATTCGAGAGAAACTAAGTCATATAATACTGAAATATTATAGTAGACGCCGTATATTCTTAAGAGGGTAAACCCATAATGAGCCTTCATGATAACCACACATTAAACGGTAGGTTATCGGATCTCTGAATGGGTGAAAATAATTACGATTATATCTATCTACTATTCTAGGTCTATTTTGTATTTGGTCGAGATGTGGATAGACAATTTAAAAATAAAAGAAACAGATATTAAATAATGTCTTCTACCATGGCGTGATACCATATTTGGTGTAATTAAAGGATCAAAATCATTATGAGTGAGGACTATAGAAAAATAAATAAACACAACTTTAATTAATGTATATAAATTAGTGATATAATATATAACTAAATATAATTGTGAAACTATAGTCACAAGATAGAATTTTTTCAATTTACCTAATTAATAAAAAATTGACCCTAACGTTAAAAAGAAAATCATTAAAGGTCCACCACTTTTACGCTCGATCGGCGGCACAAAAATAATATTAACTATAAACTTTTTTACTTCCGGTAGATGTTCCAAAAATAAATTTTATTCGATTTTTATATCTTTAATTTTTAATTCTATATATAATTAGAGCGGCGATGAATGAGCTTTTAAATTAATAAATATTATTATTTAATTAAATTTTAATTTAGTCTCCCTTAAATTCTATTATTTTCAAATGAAAAAAATAAATTTTATAGATGGGAAATAAACAATAAATAAATTATAAAAACTTAACAGCACTAGATCCAATTACCTCAAATTATCCATTATTGAACTTGAAAGTTGAAAGTCAAACACGTATACACTTATATAATAATAATAACGTTTAAATAAAAATAATTAAATAAGGTACAGTCCCTCCTATCGGTTTCACTCGTCAGTGAGCACAGATAATTAAACTTGTTAAACTCTTAACATTTTTCGGGTATAAAGATGAGTGTAATAAATATAAATATGTTAATTTCAACGTCACTGAAAGTTTTTTCTCCGAAATGAAACTCAAAAAAAAAAATAAATTACGGAATCTAAGAAGACTGTAAAGAATTGCTAATAATAAGTTATTCACATATTGATATTTATTTTTTCTTCGTCTTAATTTTCTTAAATTCTTAATTATTTATCTATTCTTAATACTATATTTATTATTACTATTAAATTAGTTTAATAGTTAGCATAATTTAGCTGTATATATTTCCATAATTTTTAATATACTGTACATAAATAATTTTTTTTAGAATTAGACTATAATAAAAAAAAAATTAAATAAAATATTGCACACGAACGTACCTTACATTTTACGAAAACACTTCGTTTTTTTTTTTATATTAACAGATTTCCACTTGTCCATAATAAAATCTGTGATGTTGATCCATGTTTTAAATAGAGGCGCCATAAATAGGATCTACTTCGTAACGCGTATTCTGATGTAATCTCAGTGCTCGATTTGGAGTGTTATTATCTCTGATGTGGATTATAAATCGATATTTAGAACGGTTGAATATCGATATATTGGATAGAAATAGTCTAACTGACAATGTACGGAGAAAATTTTTTGCCACAATTTCAAAATTATGTTTTAATGTCTTGTAAATAAAAATATGAAATTTTTACTTTTCATAATATAAGTGACAAGTTTCATCGCGAACCCGTTTATAACTCCAGTAAAACTACTGTGTAGTTAACTGAATAAATCAACATACGATCTCCAAAAATAAAGTAGTGATACGCTCGGTAAAGGGAATTGCCGAGAACAAAAGAAATTGGGCGACATGAGACAGCGTTCTTGTATGTGTGTTCTGTTCACAATAGCTTGTGGGTGACAATATATTTGAACTGGTGTTTTAATATATTCACCCTTTACGTCGACCTCAATTAAACTAGTTGTACTAAAGAAAATAAACGGCCTACAATATATATATAATATAATTTTATAATAATAATTAATACGTACTTAACGATATAGTAATTTCAATCCCTATAGAACATATTATCCGCTCGATTTATATAATATTGAAGATCTGATTATCTATAGTATATTAGATATTAGGTCTTTTTATTATTATGGGATTAAACGATGAAAATAACGTTCTAGTTAATATCTTATACATAAGTGACAGCCTTTATCATAATACTAATATATGATCGTACGAGAAACCACACTTACGGTGACCCCTCGGATTTTTTGATACCCCAACGATAAAGGATCGTCCTATTCGATATAATAAATAAAAACTTTTTACGTCCAATATACGAAAAATTCACATATCTGTCTAATTTGATGAGACTGATCGTAAATTGTTTGAGGGAAAAAAAACCGAAAGAAAAACTTTTAGAATGATACAATCTAAAGAATATAATATCCTACATATTTCTTTACTTAAATAGTATCAATAAAAATTAATATTATAGTAATAAATTAATAAATAATAACAAAACAAATAGAAATAAATATATTAAAAAAACAAAAATATTATATTAATAATACTAGACTACGAAATAACTAATATATAATATTATATCATGCAGATTCTAATTTACTTCAAATATAATATTATAATATATCGATACGTATATATAAAGATAATACTTATATATAAATAATAAAGACGTTCCCCAACTTAAATCGCTTCGATTCGTAAGGGCCTACAAAAATAAAATCTAAAATAATACGTAATTTTTTAATTATTAAACCGTCGTCGGTACAGATAGATATATAAATGGACTCTTGTATGTATTGTCAAAATAAAAATTCTTTCTACTTTGGTTATAAAATTAATAGGACGGATTATGTTTTTATTCTAAAAATCTGACCTGAAAATCGTTTTATCATAATTTAAAAGCTTGAGGCTCCTTTGGTCTGTATTTTTATAATATATAAAGAATTATTGTAAAATTATAATATTTTTTGATTACAATATCTTCAGCTTCTTTAATATGTCATGTTTTAAATCTATTGGAATGAAAAATAAATTATAATTGCCCTATATAGATAATTACTAAATATATAAGATTTATAAATAATAAGTTAAAAAACATTATAACACTACGAACGACCCCCATTTCCTATAGGCTATGAGCGATTTTTTTTAGGTGAATATGTTTAATATAATTAAACAATTTTATAAAATAAGATTCTGTAAGTGAATGAGTATATGAAAAGAATATATAAATTTAAAAAGGTAATCTTAAAAATAATTAGGAATTGGTTTTTTTAATATTTAATTAAGGGTGCGAAGCTAATTCTTCACTACAATGTGTTTCAATCTCAGAAGACGCAGTATCTAAATATATCATTTTTTGTTGTCATATACTCTCTTAAACTTTTTCAGGGTAGAATAATGTAGAAATGAATAAAAATTAAATTTTTATTGTATCTTATATTACTGTGATAAGCGTAAAAGTATTTCTTGTTGGGTACCCCATAAAACCGAAAAAAAAACAATTATAAAGTTACGAATCTAAGCCTGTATAATGAAATTAATAGACTTAATAACTAATTAAAGTTTTTAAAGTCTTAACATTAATATTGGATATAATATTATTTTTTCTTCGTTCTTAATTTTTCTTAAATTCTTAATTATATATATATTAATGATTAACAATACAATATATTATATTTATTTACATTAATTTTTTATAGATTTGATTCTCCCTTATAAAGTTATCAGGGTTTCTTTCGAAAATACATTTTTAAGGTATATTAACTAAATTAAACTAAAATAAATAATAAAAAATATTGCAATCGAACCGTCACAACATTTTACCTCGGTAAATCAGTTCTCGTCGAATAAATAGTTTAATATTATAATAAGTGACGTTATTTCTAGTATTAAAAAGCCCAAAATAAATCATAACTTCACAAGCGTTTATAGAATCCATTTTTTTTAACGCTATTAAAAACGTATACATCGGAAATTTAGAGAGTATCTATATGATATTCTTAACACAGCAATAAAATCCACCATAACTATGTGCCACAAGTCACTCATAAAGTGAGCCTTACACTTCTAGAAAAAAAAATCCCTCGAAAAGTGAGTTGCTCATTACCAGTAAAAACAAAATATACATATTTGAATCAAGCCGTAATAAAGTTCATTAATAATGAATCAGCCATTCTTATCCAGCAACTAAAAGATCGTAAAAACTCGACGCCCGCCCCTAAAGAGAAAAATTGCAAGTCCTCCCGTTTTTTCCTTAATAAATTAATATAAATTTGCATAGTATGAGCGCTTAATGACGACTCAATAAAACTGTTATCTATATATATCCTGTTCTAAGGACATGATAGAATAATACCGTAAAAGTACACCGGCGCTAAACGATAAATGCAGGGTGAACCCCAGAAAAAAAAGGTCGCGGAAACAGACTGAAAAGTACTCGCTTTCCGACCCTCGAGTCTTTGTCCGGTTTTAATTATTCACTATGGAAGTACACTCGAATTAACGCGAGATCCGTGACATATCATAAATTGCGGATCCCTATAGACTCGCAACGCGGGTGTTCCGTCGTTAGTAGGATATAAACCCATAGGCCAACAAGAGATTGATCCACCTTACGAGGATTAACTATGCCCTTTTATCCGCGTCTCCTGATATATCTCTACGATAAATGCGTCACGGTATCGTATTTTTGAAGGAAGAATAAGAATATATCGACAAGTTCAACTGGAATAAAGTTCAGTGATTGTGACCATATATATTATGTCGCGAATATATTTATATATACACTAGTATATATAATATTCCTGAATTATAAATAATACTCCTTATTATATGTTGAAAATTACAACCATCAAAATAAATGAAATGGTTGTTTTTTTCACTTTATTTTTAAGAGGCTTTAAATATTAAATCCAATTCCTGATTTCTCCGGATAAAGAAGTAAATTCCTAAAAATCTGCGTGACAACACGGCGGTTCTCTGGTGCCCTACTATAATGACGCCATCCTGATCGCTAGCGCAACAAATAATATATATAATTATATAAATAATACGTAACTTATTATAAACATATAACTTCTCGGTTAAGTGATATGAATCAATTGAGCTTATGCAATAAATTTAAAATTTTTCTATTTTCTAATTCTAGTTTTTTTTTTATATAATAATATATATATAGGATCATATATATAAATATAATTATTATCTTGTATATATATAGTACTAAGTTTAGCACTCTTAGATGCTTTTATATATTTATTAATAATATTCCATCGTTAAAATAATTTCACATATATTATTATAGTGAAATATTTTATAAAAATAAAAAAAAAAATTTTTGCTTTTATGTATCCTCTCTCCCAGCACATATCTCGGGTGAGCAGCGTGTCGGGTGCTAGCCAAACAGGTGGCACAGCGGAAATGAGAAAATTTGCTATTAAAAAGGAGGTGGATGTGGTTTCCAATACCCCGTTACGGGAAGGGTAAGCGGCTTAAAACAAAAATTTAATCATATAAAAACTACGCGGGAACCCCACCGCGACACGACACACTCACCACCAAGAATCGGCTCGGGGTTCCCTCACTCACGTGGCGTCACCTCCCCGGCAAGGTGGTGGAAAATAATTCTACCTCCGTAAGTGCCCCGAAAGAGCGAGGGAACCGACCCTCTCCCTTTTGTAAGAGGGCGATTTTTTGCTACACCACTTAAAAATTACCGTAAAAAGGCCGAGAGTAATTATATATACCGCTTGGTTAATTCTCCGTAGCCTTATACGAATAAGTACAAAAAAAAAAAAAATTTTAATAGAAAGTCTATATTTTACGACGAAACCAATAACAAGTCCCTTAAATATAGGCCCTCTTCCTAATCATTTTTACTAAATATAACCCAATATTTTTTTTTAATTCACTATTTTTTTTACCAAATTTTCCGATATCCCATCGTTTTCAGGATATTGATGCGAGCACACATTCCAATAACCGCTGTCTGCACTTTCATAAATCTTTGGTAACAAAGTGTTATAAAAAGCATACTTGCAGTGCAAACTCTACCTGAACTCCTCAATTTGATTTAGAATAGTATTGTGTCTGAAAAAAATAAAAAATGCTATTATTCTGGTTCCAACATGTTTAAATATGCGCACGTTGTTTTTTCCCTTAACAATGTCAGAATTAATCGGGAGTTTGTATAACCAAAACAAATATAATAAATGAACGAGGAACAAAGCCATAATATAAAACAATTCTACGAGAGAATTACACTCAAAGCCACTGAAAGAATTTGATAATATAATATATATACTACTATAAAGAATGGAGGCACAAAATTAGGATTTTTTACTTCAATTTTATTGACGTAAATATTTCTGTCAAATAAAATTCTTTTAATTATATTTTTATATCTAAAATTAACGTTTATACTTATAAATTTACGATAGAGTCATATACACTATATAGTATTAATATATATTATATAATATTATAATTATTTTTATATAATTATATTATTAATATACTAATATATAAATAAGTTTGGTCTCTATACCTTAAAATCTCCATTCGGTCTTCGATTAAATAAAATTTGTAAGAATTTTTCTATATTAGAGGAATGTGTGAAGTGTACCATAAACTAGGAAATTAAAAGCAAACCAAATAATAAAATTATTTAAGTAACAAGGAAAAAGTTATATGTGATTGCAGTATGCACGACGCTCTAAATCCTCACGAAATTATTTACCATTATTCTAAAGCACTTCTCTCTTTATATATCTTTCAAATGCTCTACGAAATAAATATACAAATGTCATATATTTAATTTTTTAGGACCCTACCCTGGGATGCCGGAAAAGGCCGCGGTATGTTCGCTGAGCGCGGTCTGCCATTGCATTCTTGGGCGAACTGTATCCACATCCTCCGTATTCGTTATTAAAAAAAATAATGTTGATTGGCGGCTTACCGATCGTCGCTTCTGCACGATAATATTTTAAACCCGTAGATACAATCAAAATTATTATAGCCTCGCAAATAAATAGTAAAAACCTAATGAGCATTGCTCTCACTTTTATAAGTCGCGGAGTGGAGCCCAATATTTATTTATAGCCACCTCCACATTTACCTTTTTACGTTTTTTGTTTAAGAACAGTTATAATAGCTGCTTCAGGAAAAAATCACATTAAAAAATGAAAAAAAAGTATAATAGTTGTAATAATGTGTGTTTTTTTTTGTTCACGTTGTCCAATTTCAAAATTTTGGATCATAAAGTACGTTTGTCCCCTCTCTTAAATCCACTTTAACAGCGCTATATACCAGTATATTTTATTTACCCCCCTGAATGTGCAATAAATTATAAGGAATAAGTACCCTCTTTTAATTAAACCAGGAGCAATAAACATAAATATATATATATTAGCGGATATCTCCACGGAAAATAACGTTTTAATGCCCTATCTGAGAATAGTATTCTTCATTTGTGGGGATTTTTTGACGACATAACTCCTCCATTGCCCGATTACGATGGAAATAAAAGATAATGAAATAAAAGTGAATTAATCCATTGATGAGAGCAATTTGATATTTTTTTCAAATTTTGCTTTATAGTAACTATATATTACCAGTGTAGATATTAGTTTACTGTGTTTTAATTACCACATAATCCCTCGCGACTGTCAAAACTTGCATTCTATATAATCAAAATGTTAATTATTTGCGAAATTTGAAGCCTTAATAAATAACTTATGTGCAAGGTTCTTTCCAAAATTGTCGTGGAACTTAGAATAATAAATTATAGTACGCTCTTTATTCAACCGAGAATTTGTTATATAAATGATTAGTCTATATACCCCGACGAATTATATTAATAAGGAAAATTAACATCCCTTTAAAATAAGACCAAAATTCTAATAATAAAATAATATATTGTGTTCGGTCCATGCAATGCAGTTATGTATTATGTGAATTCAGATCGTGAAGTGTGGATGATAACCCAGACGTTATCAGATGAGGTCGTTTTATTATATATATCAATAGCTATATATATATATACTAATATATATATATATTACGAGTATATAATCGAGGAATAATTAGAAGTGCATAGATATATACATAAATATTATAGTGACTGACTATTTATACCGTATATACTAATATTTAGTATTAAGAGGTAAATAAAAACCTTATATATAGTGATATACATATAATCCTTACTGAATTCATGTTGGACTTCGAGGTAATGAATAAATCGCTTACCATCTATATATAATATAATTATATATATCAAATAATATATATAGCATTATTAAATTACGAAACTTAGTCACTATTAATCGTATTAATATAATTTTGATAGAAAAAAATAACGAAAAACAAAGTTCACAGATTAAATAACCGTAATATATATATGATTAATATATATAAAGTATAATTAGTATATTAATTAGGTTTTTAATTCATCATTAAGAAAAATAAAACTAATACATAATAATCATAATGATAATTAAACTAAATCTAAATATAAATACATATAATATAATAATGAATATCAATATTCTTTATAATATATATTATATACTATATATATATTATCATTATTATTAATAAATATTAATACGACGTTAAATAGATAAATCTCATTAAATATCAGGTCTCCTCACTTATCGCTTTACTATAATATCGCTAGTAATATATATATATATGATCCCCTTTTTTTCACAGAATTGGAGGTGGGTTGCGCAAAAATTTCTAAAGTTACTACTAGTTTCCCTAAAGTTAAATAAAAAAAAGGAAAAACGTTTGAATAGAAACAGAAATATTTTTAATTATATTATTAGTATCCATACCCTAAACAAAGAAACGTATATAACTTCTTTAAATAATACTAGACTATCTCGTATGAAGAGGATATAATACTATATATGTATTGCAAATCAAATTTTTCGACTTTCCTTAAGCGAGTTTTTTTTCAGGGCTGGCTGACTTTCTAGAATATATATTATTATTTTTTTAGTTAATTTAGGTCTCCCCATAAAAGTCCGTTTTTAATTGAAAAATAATTTTTAGAGTAATATAAACAAAAATTAAATTATAAAATAACGCACGACCCCCACATTTCCTATAGGCTCTTGACGATTTTTGCATACATCTTTAACAAATTAACGTTTTAAAAAAAGTAATTAAAAGGTGTACCTTCCTACGGTTCACTCGGGGCGACGAAAAGCAACACCGTAACTCTCCTATCTAGTTCAAGGAAGCAGACCCGTACCATTGTAAACCAATCTTAATAATTGCAAATTTCCGTAGTCCGTTATTTCAAAATGATAAAGCCTACCGGATCAGAGGACTCACTATAAGAGACGACAATCTAGAAGCGTGTCGCGTAACTTCTTTATGTCGTATGAGGTGAGATGGTTTTTGAAAAATAAATTTTTTGTTCCTTAAGCAGTTTTTTTCCCGAAAGAAACCAAAAAAAAAAAATACGTGAACTAAGGCCTGTAAAGAAAATTGCTAACTTAATAAAAGTTATTCACATCATTGGATATTTATTTTTTGCTTCGTTCTTAATTTTTCTTAAATTCTTAATTATTTATTGTAATTGATTTTCCTAAATTTATTTACATTAATTATTTTTATAGTTTGGTCTCCTTAAATTCCATTTTCTTTCGATAAATAATTTTTAGAGGTAACTAACATTAAAAAAAATAATGAAATATGCACGACGCCCCACTTTACCTGCGGAAACTTTCTCTAACGTCATATAGTGACGTTTCTGTAAAAGCCCCCAAAATACATCACTCGTACTGGGATTAGAATCCATTTTTTACGCTGAGAACGTCGTTAAGCGTAATAATAGTGCCAATAGTGACGTTTCATCGGAACCGTTATAACTCAAAAGGTCTCTAAATCAAAAGTCGATCTCCAAAAAGTCGACTTCGGAAAAAATTAAATTTTTTTTCAAATTTTAACAATACCTCTTTCATCGACTTATAAACGGTACAGAATAAACGGAACTATAATAATAATTAATAAAGCTTAACGATAGGCTTTCATCCCTGAAAAATGCCGTTGATTTCGTTCGAGGTCGTTTTTTATGGGTAATCGAGAGAAAACGTCCATTATATTATAGGGACGCCGTATTAGAGAAACCCGAGCCTCGATTGAACCGCCTTACGAGGATCGTCTCGAAGTTAAATTACGAAACGTCACCTTCGTATTTGAGGAAAAAAAACCGAAAAGTTCACAGATAAAAGTCAATGATGAAAATTAGAAAAATTAAGAACAGAACATAGAGAAAAAATAAAACAATACATTTATATGTGAATACCTGAATATCAATTCCTAATATAAATATCGACTAAAGAATCTTAAAGGTCCCCACTTACCGCTGCGAATCGCGGAGGCACAAATAACGCTAACTTTTTAACTTCACGGGAAGATGTTGCCAAAATAAATTTTTCGTTCCTTAAGTGATTTTTTTTATTTTCGAGGCCGGGGTGCTGCTTTATATATATTATTATTTTTTTTTAAGTTTAGTTATCTCTAAAGACAATTTCCAATGAAAAAATAATTTTTAGAGGAACTAAACAAAAAATTAAGATTATAAAAACTACGCACGACCCCCATTTCCTATAGGCTTTGAGCGATTTTTTTGCTACACTTAAAATACGTTAAAAAAAATAATTAAAGGGTAATTATTACGCGTTCGACCTCGGGGCACGAAATAACGTCTCTCTCTACTTTTCGGGTGAGATGGTGCAAAATATAAATTTTTGTTCCTTAAGCGATGTTTTTTTTCTCAGAAAGAAAACCAAAAAAAAAAAATAATTAGCGAATATTGCGCCTATAAAGAATTGCTAATAATAATTATTTCACATATGGATATTTATTTTTTTCTCAGTTCTTAATTTTTCTTAAATTCTTAATATTTGATCATGATCTATACTATATTTATTTACAATTAATTATTTTTTATAGTTATAATTTTCCTTAATCTCCATATTTCTTCAGAAAAATAATTTTTGAGGAGCTAAACTAAAGTAAAAAAAAATAATAAAAATATTGCCACGACGCCCATTTACCTCGGAAACGTTCTCGTCATATAGTGACGTTTCCTAAAATAAAAAAATAAAAATCACTCTAAAAACACGCATTTAGAATCCATTTTTTACGCTTAGAACGTCGTTAAGCGTAATAATAGTTTCCAATAGTGACGTTCATCTTGGACCCGTTTACTAACTCAACAAGGTCTGAAATCAAAATCGATCTCCAAAAAGTCGACCTCGGGAAAAAAAATTGAAATTTTTTTTATTGAGAATTTTAAACTTATACCTTCGACCTGAATAATAAACGCGTACAGAATAAACGGCACGTATTAATAATAATTATACGCTTAACGATAGTTCATCCCTGAAAATATTGCCGTTTGATTTCGTTCAGTCGGTTTTTATGGATAATCGAGAAACTCATATATTTATAGTTGACGCCGTAGAGGAAAGGAAACCCGCCCGCGATGAACCCCTACGAGGATCGTCCGCGGTAATTACGAAAAACGTCAACTATCGTATTTAGGGAAAAAAACGGAAAAGTTCACAAGATTTAAAGGTCATGATGAAAATGTAGGAAAAATTAAGGACAGAATATTGTCCACCATACAATTGGCTCAAACGCCGAATAAGAAGTGCTTAGATGAGTTCCTATATAATATTGACGTAAAAGTAGAAATCTTAAAGGTCCCCACTTACGCTTTACGATCGGGGCCACAAAATAAAAACGTAACTTTTTTACTCACGGTGAAGGAATGTATGCACAAATAAATCTTTTTCGGTTCGCTTAAGCGAGTTTTTTTTTCGAGGGCGAGGGCTAATAATATATTATATTTTTTTTTTAAATTAGTCTCCCCTTAAAATTCCAGTATTTTCAATGAAAAAATAATTTTGAAGAAAACTAAAACAAAAATTAATTATAAAAAACTTAACTTATACCCCCTTTTCCTATAGGCTTTGAGCGGATTTTTTGCCTCTACACTTTTTAAAAATAACGGTAAAAAAATAATTAAAGCGACCCTCCTACGGTATCACTCGGGTGGAGGGCACGAAAATAACGTTCTCTCTACTTTTCAGGGAGATGGTGAAAAATAAATTTTTTGCTCCTAAAAAAGCGAAGTTTTTTTTCCGAAAGAAACCAAAAAAAAAAATAACTACGGAATCTAAGCTGTAAAGAATTGCTAATAATAAGTTTCTCATATATAGACCATTTGCAATTTTTTCGATTTCGGTTTGTTACTACGGATTCTTAATTATATCGAAATTGTATAAATAATCTATACTAATATTTATAGATTACATAATTTAATAATATTTTTTTATAGTTTATTATTTCCAATTATAATAATTAAACAATTATATGTATTATAATATAATACACTGAATATATCATATAATTTATATAATTTACTTCCGAATATATATAATAAATTTTGTAGAGTAGTCATTAGATAGTGTAATAACTATACCTAATATATCACGTCTAAAATTCTATTACCTAGTATACTACATACCTATATATATATACTACCTATATATATATATATAGGCCAGCATCTGGATTAGCCGTCCACTATGCCATCTTCCAAAAACACTCATACATGCTCACAGAACAACGGCACATACCATTCCGGTGCATGCTGCTCCAATCGCTGGTCAGAAAATGTACCACAACTACTACCCTATCTACTATATATATACTAATTAACATAACCATAATACTATTATGATACATACTATACCCTATTATATATAACGACCTCGCACTTGTTAACAAGTTGGCTATATTACTACTATATACCTACTACTCTTATCACTATACCCTATACTACTATACTATCATAGACCTTAATTAAACCAAATAACCTCAATAGAATATACCCAAATATAACCATATATACCCTAATATACCTATACCTCTATATACGTTATACACTATATCACTATATAATATCATCGTCACATACTATCACCCTACTATATATACCTCCTACGTATATAATATTATACATATAACTACCATATATATATAACCCTACCTCCTCATATATATCTCCCACAAAAACTGACTCAATCCAGCTACACGCGACAAGCGCGACAACTACTTCTCTTGGAATCTTCCTTCGTAAAATTTCACATGACGCACAAATGTATCAAACATACTCACCACCCCGGCACAAAACAAAATCCTGCCTTTTTTATCGGCCACACTAGGCGGGCCTCCGACCCCGACGGGAACACTCCACCGGCTGCGGGCACCTGTTTTCCTATACCCCTCAGCGGCCAGGGGTGGGCAGAAACCACCCCGCTACTGACACCCAATATATACCAAACGAGCTAGAGCCTAACTTTAGAGAAAACAACAATTGGCTTCCTCCGGCTAATCAGACCCATAACCCAACACGAATTAGTTGCACGAGGGGGAGGAATATTACCTACCCGTTTCCCCCCGGAAGCCCGAGGCGACCCCGAACTTCACCATTCTCATCCGGAGGCCCAGGACTTCATACCTCTGCAAGGAAATCGTCTCCGTATCTCTTTAGTAAGATAATAACAAAAACAACATTAATAGAAAGTTCACCCTTACTCTTTAACGAGAACACCAACTCATAAAAACGGCTCCCTCCTCCTAAATTAGGCCGCCACTTTCCTATCACCTATTAGGACACCCTACCTACTCTTCGATTAACAAACTACATTGTTTCTTTTCTTGGTTTACATTAGTTATAATGTTTTATTTTCTTCTCTTTTTACTTTCTTCCCTTCATCCCCCCAAAATATTCCTACACACATAAGAAGGATCTCTCACCACCAAACGATGGATTCCCCTCTTTCGCCTGTTAGCCTCATCTTAGCTACTCTCGCGCACGCAGCTACCTAATTATGTTTTAATTCTCTTCCTATCCTCGTTTTTTTTTTTTTTATCGACATTTTTACTTGCGACACGCATCTTAGCGATAACAACTGCACCAGCAAGTTCTTCTCCTAGCATTGTATTCCGTTTTCTTTACTTGCTTAGCATTATAAGTTCTATATTAAGATATCACTATGCAACCGGCTAAATCCAGACGCTAGAACTCTGACATTATCACAGATTAACAGCCTACTAGTCTTATCATATAACGTATATAAAATCTTAAATTAGTCTATAAATCTACTTATACCAATTATATAAAGTGGACCGTTTCTCAATTCTATTCAGGACCGTACTACGCTTATCTATACTTCTTCATATATTCATATACTATAATATAAATTAAACTCACTTTATTAATCACTAATAGAGTGAAAGGTAAATTATCTAATAATTATCAAAATAAATCAGTCATAAATATAAATATCATTACTTTTTACTAATTAGTCAGATACAGTTGTAATATAATATATATATACATATATATATATATATATATTTATAACTATCAGCTCGCTCTCCTGTCCTCATTACCAACCACGGCTCTTACTCAGCCAAGAAATCAATACACTTACTACTCCCGGCGACCCACTACCGTCTCCGCACCTCTCTATGCAGAATGAGTGATGGTATATACAAGAGAAATATTTACATCTATGTAACCAAGAGATAGGAAAAATTTGATTTTACTTATTCTTTGTTACATTCATTGTTACTTTCTATACGCGAGTAATGGAAAAGAATAACAAGAATGTTAAAATTATATGCCCTTCGGTCGATTGCTCCGGGTAAAGGCCGCCGGATTAGTCCCGCGGGCCCGGGTTCTGCCATACCTCGTGCAATTGGGAGCCCTATCCTGAGAACTTATCCCATCCTACGGATATATTCGCGAGTTAATATAAAAACAAGGCAACTAACACCCATATTACATAAATAACAAAATTGTCAATACTGGTGTCATACTATTAATTTCCGGCTCTACAAACTATTAACGTAGATACAAATACACAATTTAACTGAAATAAATTTGACCTAAGCTTGCTCATTTTTATTAAGCTGGATTGGATATAATAAATTAAAAACTATCCTTTATCAATTTCCTCTTCTTATCCACCGACTTCTTCTTCACACTTAATCATTACCACTTTTATACGACTTTATATTCCTGAAAACATCCTCTCCACCACTATAAAACTATCAACTGGCACTCCGCTGATGTCCTCGTATTTCTTTCAATAGAATTGTAGGATTATAAAACACACATGACCCGCGCTCTTTTAATTCCATTTACCAACTTTACAAAACTATAAAATTTATTAGTCCCACCGGTATTTTTGTAAAAACAATTTGACCCTTAATAAACCAGGAAGCAATAAAAAAAAAATAGATCCGCGCAACATGGTCTTTACATGCTCATCTCAGCACAGTTACTTCTTCTTCGACGCGGATATTGTCTGTCCTTTTCATTACCATTTCTCCAATTTTCCCATTAAATAGAGATAAAAGAATGTAAGTTAAAGTTTAATCTATAGCACGATAATGTCTATAGTAATAGTCTTTTACTATTTAACATTCATTATGGATAATACCAAAATTTACTGTATTATTGCTCGAATATTTACCCACCCCACACCACAACTCCTTCTCTTCTTTCCTCGGCTCTTATAATACGAGTATTTTTTTATAATCTGTTTCCCACACCCGTGCCAATAAAACTCGTAAACCATCTTCCAACTACTTATCCGGCCCTTCACAATATCAGGTTAATCCAATAAACTAGCACAAATCCACCACAGAAACCAGATATAAGCAGTCCAAGCAAAACTGCTGCCCCCCCTTACCAACCGACGCAAACAAGGCCGAAAAATTAAATCATTAGGAGGCACCTATAAAACCCATCCCACAAAAGAAACACATTAAATTAAACCACCAAACGGAAATATTCCAATAACAAGGGAACGAAAATCAAGCCGGCTTTCTCGACGACCAATACAAACTCCGAGTATATCTCTCTCGATGTCAAAGATGGCGAGTTTTGAAGAGGAAGATCGGGTCCGGAAAAGTCAAAACCGGAAGTAAGGTTAACGAAACTTACCGACAAACGACTTCCCGACCTCCTCACCCACTCGAATTAAGCGTACAAACCGGGAAAATTCCGCACCTCCGACCCGATCTACAGAAAAAAAACGCAGGTTTTTTCCGAAAAAAACTAAAAAAAAAAATTGTTGAGCAATTGTCAATAAACTTGATATACTTTAAAAAAAAATGAATTAAGAAAGAACTTATATAATTATTTCTAATTAATGGCATTTTTGAGTAAGTTAAGATAATTAATTAATTAATATAAATTAAATAAATAAATAATAATTAAATAAATGAAGAGTTAATGAATAACAATAATAAAATAAAAAAAATATTAAAAAAGAATAAATTAAAATAAAGAATAAAATAAAATAAAAAAAAAATCATATGATTAAGGACAGGGATGAGCTACGATTTTGTCTAAGTTCCCTGTTACAGTAGACTGTCCTTTTCGTTATTTAAAAATTTATATTTATTTATTAAATTTTTTTGTATCTAGGAAAATAAATAAATTGTAATATCAAAACTAAAAAAAAGAAAAAAACATAAATAAGTATATTCTCACGATGTAGAAAAGTTCTTACCACACCTTTATTAAATTGGGCAATTAAGTATTATGATAGTTAGAAAATAACAAAAATATATTAAATATTAAACTTATTATGTTATTTTACTCACTATAATATAAATTAAGAAACTAAAACTTATTGAGGAAAATAATTCATAAGGTATCTAATCTCAACGAAACCTGACACTCAAGATGGAATCAGTGTATTCATCTATATAACCCACACTCATATGATAATAATATAAACTGACTGCTAATGACTTTCCACTCTCGTGCGTCCTCGTCTCTCCGTGCAATCCTTCTGCAGATTTCCTCCCCGCCATCCGCCGCACTGCCAGGCCAAACACACCAACCCCAACAACCCTGCTCAACTTAGTTTAAGATTATTGTTTGATAAACTTCTGTTTATAAAGAAATCTTACCCAAGGTTAACTCAAGTACACACGGAACCTATACGTGAAGTGAGAGCGCTTTCTATTCGAGAGTTACCTACCTATTTTCCATCAATAACCTCTGCACCATAAAAAAAATTGACACCCCAGTACGGCACAACGAGGTGAGAAACGCGTAAGCACAGCAAATACACCTTTCTTTAGCTCACCTGCCGCACGACGACTTCCGACTGGGTTACTGGTCTACGGTGCGCCTCTGTTATGGCCTGCATCGAGCCATGGAGGTGGCATAAGATATTTAATTTTTCCGTTCCTTCCACCACGTATGCGTGAAGAGAGAAGTTAATGTTTTAAGTCTCGTTGGTACCCGGTGAGCGCCAGGCCCATCAAGAACCTTTGAGTATTGACCGTAGAAGGAGCTTGAAACTTCGGTATTATCACCCTTCGCAGATAAGGTACCCACCGCCTCTTAATACATACCTCAGTATGGAGGCGTGTCGAAGCGGAAAGTACAACGGCCGCAGGTTTCTGTCTACTATCGAGCACCTCAAATAAGGAATATAAATTTGTGTTTTATATTGAAATACTGAGTCTCCCTTTCAGGAACGTCTCTCATTCCCCGCCCCCTATTAAAAGCCCCGTCGAGATATTGTATCCCGAATTTTAGCGAAGACGGCTAAGAGATGTTTGGTGTGCATACAGTAATGTGGTTCAAGGGTTATATTAATTTTGGGTTATCACATATATCATTTTTTTATGATGTACTCAAAAAGCGGCTAAGATCTAAACCAAATGTCGATGAGATCGATTAATTATGAAGAATAAAACTCAACACCGCATCACGAATCCTATGGACCCGTATTATACCATAAATTAAGCCGCGTACTCGCAACCGCCCTAAAGTTTTTTGGCGGCGGTTCCAACCCCGCAAAACACTGTTGGATTAATTATCACGGCCCTAGAATCGTGCCTCATGTACAAACCCCTAAAGCTCTTAAACCCGTTACACGTTTGATAAACAAGCCTTACATAAGTATTAACTCTCAGCTATACATCCTCCCTCCTTATTCGGCATTATAGTATGAAGAGACAGGATTATTCTATTTTAAATGTAGTCTCAGCTCCAAACTACTACATATTCCCCTCCGCCTCGCCTAATCAACGAGGCCTCACTCAAAAGGACGGGGTCTGGCCACACCAAGTACCCACAACGTAAACCTCACTCTCTAGCATTAATGGGTCGTGTAAAATCGGATCGAAACAATTTTCCCAGCGTTCCTTAAAGTAGAAGCATGGCATGGCGTGAAAACCACCTCACCACCTTTGTCTTATGTAGTTAAAATAATCACTCCTTAGAGGCGAGGTTCTTTTCCCGAAAGAAATCCAAAAAAAAAACAAATAAACTTAAGCGGTAATCTTAAGCCTGTTACAGAAAGTATGCGAATAGTTGAAATAATAAGTTTATATCATCCCATATATCATGGGGTATGTGTAGCTGAGTGTCTAAGTTTTTACTCATATGC
>JABUQX010016626.1:82500-92500 GCA_015478945.1 Trachelipus rathkii | reverse complement strand
GGTTGTGAGTGAGAGGACACTCGCCTCAGTGTGAGTTATGTTAGATTAATTTGAGCAGCCAGGGCAGTGTACGTTTATCTTAAAGGGTATATGTTGGATGAGAGGGGAACGATGCGGAGTGTAGTAGGAAAGTTGTGGATGGCAGGAAGGTGGCTGGTTGTGAATGTAAAGGGGCTAAGTCTTGAGTGTGCTAGGGTCTTACATGAGGGTATGTTATTTACCTGTGTTGTGTATGGTGATGTGAGTATGAGACGCTATGGTCTGGAATAAATACTAGATCTAAAGTTCAATGTGTTCCAAGATATGGATGGAATCTTAGGGGTGTGCTGGGCAGCAGAAAATTGACCAAAGAGAGAATGAACATTAAGAGAGTGGTGTGGTGTGAAGAAAGGGTATAAATGAAGAACAATGAAGAGTATGTTGAGATGGTTTTGGTGTATGGAAAGAGGATGAATGATAGCCAGTTGGTTAAGCCTTGGTTCGCATAATAGCAGTGAGTGAGTGTATTTGGGAACACCGAGCGGGGGGGACGGACGAAGAAGGCGGTTTGGTCAGATACAGAAGGAAAAATAGCAAAGTTTGAGGCGAAAGAATAAAGATGGGAGAATGGCGGGGTTTTGTATGTGAGGCATGGTTGTGGCCCACCTGGACCAAGGGATTTACATTGACGATTTACCATAGTGAGGGTCCGTCACTGTGGTCCCATGATGCTCTAGGGTGGATTTTCTGTCTGTGACGAGTTTTCACTAATTAATGGTACAGAGGGGGCGGTAAGGCTGGGCTTTCTTTTCGACGTTTGTCATGTTCTCCTACTGCTTTCTTTTCGATGCTTGTACAGCACCTTACCAATCTTGGGGGCAAAGAGGAAGGTGAAGAAAGAAAGAAGAAATATATATATATATATATATATATATATATATATATATATATATATATATATATATATATATATATATATATATATATATATATATATATATATATATATATATATATTTTTTATGTTATATATATACTCTCTCTTCTCTATATATATATATATATATATATATATATATATATATATATATTTATTTTTTTTTATTTTTACCACGACAATCGGGGGAAAGGTTACTATTTTATGTTTTTCCCGACCAGTGGGCCCATACAAAGTGGAAAGGTGCACAGTTATCAGGGTGATAGTAACCCCAGCCTCAGTCTGAACCAAGTCAAGATATTCCAGCCATCAGTGGGCATGGCTAGGCTCTGGACTTCACAGACCTACTGTGCGTGAGGCGAATAGGAATGTAGGTGTCTGTATGTGTATTAAAGGTTGTACCGTTGTATGTGTTGGCTATGGATGAGTGAGGTGAGGGTATTGAGTAGTGTTGCACCGATACCAAAATTTGAGGCCGATACCGATACCGATACAAGTACTCGCTATTTTTTCATTGCCGATACCGATACCGATACCAAAATTTTTGCCGATACCCGATACCGATACCGATACTTTTATCCCTATATGGCCTAATATATATATATATATATATATATATATATATATATATATATATATATATATATATATATATATATATATATATATATATATATATATATATATATTAGTGATGATAAAAAACTCACATTATTAAAGATCCGCCTCGCATCAGCGCTTTGCCCTGCGGATGTTGCGCAGATATTTATTGTCGAGATTTGATAAGAATTTTTATAATAAATACTTAGATGAATCTCAACGCAAAATAGGAGCATGGGACTCGACTCAACTGTGTAATGATGACTCATGATCTCACATCATGAAGTTCATAATAATTTGAGTCAACAGAGTCACATGAGATTATTGATGCCAAAAAAATCAGCGCCTCTACAGCTTCTGTCTCCGATGTAATACCATTAATCTCAACGCTAAGGAAGCATTTTGAACCATCTTCAAATGAAAATGAGCTAAAAATACGCTTTAGTTCTGTGTGGGGAAATTAATGACCTTTATACTTTTTCCTTTTAATTAGATAATGTTCAATTTTTTTTTTTTTTTTTTTTTTTGTAACAATATTAGAACAAGTTAAATCGTCACCTTGTGTTGCAGTTGAAACTCTGTCAGACTCTATTAATTCACCACTCATTAAAAGGAAACCAGCAGAATACGAACCAACATTTTCTACAAAAGTGAATCAATACTAGATTGGAAGAATTTCACACGGAAGTCAGTAGCAATGAAGAAAGACCACACGCATTACCGCAAAGATGTAGTGCAAATGATTGAAAGCTATCACCAAGAAAAACGACTAGACACTCTTATCAGTTGGTGGAAAGTTAAGTAAAATGTTTACCCACGCTTAAATAAACTTGCAAGGAAATACTTGGCCTATATGCTGGGCTAATATATGATGAAAAGAGAAACAGACTCTCAGTAGAAAAAACAGAAAAGGCAGAAAAATTGATGTCTCTCAAGCACAACCTTCCCATATTTGAATTTCAATACTAGTGCAAAAAGTATATAATCCATTGTAAAATCTCTTTCATTAAGGGTGAAAAGAAATGGTGGGAGTGCATTTGAAGTTGGGTCCCAAATCTCGCACCTGGTAACAATTATATTAATAGATTGATTGATACATTATCTAAAATAAATTAAAAAAAAAATCACCAACCATGAAATATATATATATATATATATATATATATATATATATATATATATATATATTTTTATATATATATATATTTATTTAAATATTTACTATATATATATATATATATATATATATATATATATATATATATATATATATATACATTCTTCCGTCCCAAATAAATATTATTTATATATATAAATATTTATATATATATATATATATATATATATATATATATATATATATATATATATATATAAAATCGGACATCCGCATCCGCGGATGTTAAAATCAAACATCCGCATCCGCATCCGCATCCGCATCCGCGGATGCGGCATCTCGATATCACTAATATATATATATATATATATATATATATATATATATATATATATATATATATATATATATATATATATATATATATATATATATATATATTATCTTATCACTGCAGCACTGGTTAACGAAATCATACTGTTCTCTTGAATTTACACAGATGCTTATTATTAATATTTGCAATTATATTATTATTATTATCTATATCCTATTAATTTTAAACATGCAAAAAAACGTTCCAAATTCGTATCGATTTGTTGAATGATGTGGAGCAACATATTTTTGAAACTACCATCCTTTCGCCATTACGGTCCGGCCACATTTTGATTTCCTATATTCTTAATGAAAAGTTGTTATTAATAAATTATTTTTTAATTTTGCTTTTTTATCTATATCATATTAAAAATAAACAGCCCGAAAACCGTAACGGTTTTCACTACAATTTTGTCATCATGAGTTTTTTCGGCTTGGTTTCCTCGGGCGAGCGAAGCGAGCCCTCTGCGCGTGCGTAGCACGTGCTCAAGGACAAGTCTTGCTCCGTTAGGAGAGCCAAAGAGCATGTTTGATAAAAATAACATCTTTTATTAAAACATTATATGTGGTGACTCTAAAGTAATTTTTTACTCGACATATACTATATATATATATATATATATATTCTACTTTATCTATATATATATATATATATATATATATATATATATATATATATATATATATATATATATATATATATATATATATATATATATATATATATATATATATATATATACGTTTAAAATAAACTTTAAAATAAATAAAGTAGTCTCTCCTTATTTATACTTAAAGAGAATGGCAACATCAAAAGGTAACTTAGAGATCCAAAAGGCAACAATTTAACAACAATTTTATAGGCTAGATTCTCACGCATAAAATCTCCGCTTATTCGATTTGAGCACGAACAGTCACCTTTTTTAATGGATTGAAAAATAGCATTATTTAATAGCGATGATTCTTACACTCTTTGCTTCAATTTTACATAATCTTTTATATTTATTATGTAATATTTTCATTCATTTGACCCATTTTCACAAAAAATAAGAGAATTTTATCATAACTTTGCAAAATTTGAAGAATATCGTTTTTTTATTTTTATCTCGTGCTAAAAACAATATGTATATATATATATATATATATATATATATATATATATATATATATATATATATATATATATATATATATATATATATATATATATACTATATATATATATATATATATATATATGATATTTTATATATATATATATATAGCATATATATATATATATATATATATATTTATATATATATATATATATATACTATATATATATATATATATATATATATACTATATATAAAGCCGTTTTCGTTTTTTTTATCTGGGCTTACGAAACGTAAGAAATGCTCGAGTTTGCGTTCGTTTTTGTCAAACTTACCGAAAAATTGTAAGAAATGCTTTCCAGACGTAAGGAATTTCCTCAATTCTGTAAGGTTGCTATTTCCCGTGCTAGCCGAATTTAAGCACGTTCTTACGAAAAATGTAAACAAACAAGATGGCGGCGTGGTAGGCCCCGTCTGAATTGATGAATTTTCATTCAATATAATCAGCTTTAAATCTAATTTCTTCCAAATGGATAAACTCCATCACAAATAGTTGATCAATTATCTGTAATATAAACCATTTATTATTTTTTTATTTCTGCTTATTCCAAAACCACGTACTCCATCACAATAGCTGATTCCAATTGTTTAAAAACAAAAGTAAGCCTAGCATGAAATCGCGGTCGTTTAAACTGGAAATTCGTGCTAAAACCTGGAGTGAAACATTTCTTATCGACCGTAGCACAAATGACAAAAACGAAAACGGTCTAAATTAAAAGCAAAGGAAATAATAAAATTCATTCTATCGTAAACGCTTCGTATTATTACAATTACGATTAAAGGAGATATAACTAAAGAAATTAGTCCCAAGTAAAGTATTTGTGGGCTTGCTAATTTATTTATCGCAATCCCACTAATACATTACTTGGGACTAATTTCTTTATTTTTATCTCCTTTAATCATAAAATTGCGGGTCTAAGGTCCCGCATACACAAGCCTTTGTTATTTGTTCTGATTGGAAGTTTTTCCATGAAGAAATCACCTTTCTCCATAAATTTTCTAGCTTTAGCCTTTATCCCTCTAACATTTTTGATAAACTTGTTTACTCGTTTCTCGATAACACTTATCGCCCTAAAATTATAGCATATGATGTTCCTAAACTTCCTGTTTATGCTCGGCTTCCCTGCATTGGACCCTTTTCCAATGTTCTTCCCTTTCAGATTAATACATTTTAAACAAAAACTTTACACAATGCAAGTTTCTTATATCTTTTATTAACAACAACTCAATTAGCAGTTTCTTTAAGATTAAAGAAAGCATCTCCATGAACTTGAGGTCACATATCGTTTACAAATATAAATGTGTCGACTGTAACGTCGACTATGTAGGTCAAACTTTCCAATAACTAAAGATGCGAGCCTTCAAACACATGGACATTTCCTTTCGAACTAATCTCTCCATCTCTCAACCAGAGAATTTAGCTGTCAGAGATCACTATGACCTCAATACCCTATATCTCTTCAAAAATTCTCCATTTTTCAAAATGCTTCTACAGATGAAGAACTTAAAAATTTGGAATCTTTATATATAAAAACACTTAAACCTACTCTTAACATCCATAGGATTTCTTTGGCACTCCTGATTGCCTGAACTAATTGCCTGAATTTCGTGCAAAAACGAACACGATTTCTTATGAGGTTTACTTTTGTTTTGCAAGCAATTGGAATTAGATGCTGTGATGGAGCCCGTCGATTTCGGATAAACAGAAATAAATAAAAATGGTTTATATTACAAAAAATTGATCAACTATTGTGATGGAGTTTATCGATTTGGAAGAAATTAGATTTAAAGCTGATTTTATTGAATGAAATATTCATCACTTCATTTTTTTGTTTGCACATTTTCGTAAGAACGTGGTAAATTCAGCAATCACAGGAAATAGCAACTTTATAGAATTACGGAAATTCCTTACGTGTGGTAAGCATTTCTTGCGATTTTGCGCTAAGTTTAACAAAAACGAACGCAAATTCGAGCATTTCTTACGTTTCGTAAGTACAAATGCAAAAACGAAAACGCCTATATAAACATACAGTAGGTCAGATAGATACGGAAATTATCAGACAAATTGCGGATATATATATATATATATATATATATATATATATATATATATATATATTCTATATATATATATATACAGAGATAGATAGATACAAAAAATATAACAGAAAATATATATATATATATATATATATATATATATATATATATATATATATATATATATATATATATATATATATATATATATATATATATATATATATATATTAAAAGCAAAATTAGAAAAAGAAGAAGAAATTCGAAACTTTAATTTCTAGAAAGGTTAAAGCTCGTTTCTCAAAGTCATCAAGTCATTGAAGAAAATTTTTAAATTCTTTGTCTGATAGCAAGGGGCTGAAAACCCCCTTCTATCAAATCTTGCTTTTCGTGAATGGTGTTGATAAGTTCAAAACCTTTCAACTACCAACACCACTCTGCAGCAATGCGTGCAGGACATGGTACATTGAGATATATATATATATATATATATATATATATATATATATATATATATATATGTATATCTATATATATATATATATATATATATATATATCTTTATATATATATATATATATATATATCGAAATATATATTATTTTTGGCTGAAAATTGGTATGATACGGTTTGAAAAGGTATCGGTAAGTACCGATACGATACCGATACCGATACTCTATAGAGGCTGATACCGATACCGATACCGATATGTGTAATAAAGGTTGTACCGTTGTATGTGTTGGCTATGGATGAGTGCAGTCATAGTATTGAGATTAGTGTATTAATACACTATGCCGTAAACTGTAATGAATTTCAGAAAATCTCCTACAAACGGCAATTTTTCGTGTCCGTCCTGGTGACTAGTCGAAAGTACAAATCCCGTTTGACGAGGACTCGAACTCACGACCCTAAGCGTGCAAACGCACCACTCAACCCACTGCGCCACCGAGACTTATATATATATATATATATATATATATATATATATATATATATATATATATTTGTGTGTATATAAGGATATACTATATATATATATATACTTATATATATATATATGCTATATATATACATATATATATATATACCTGCTGCTGCTGCTGCTATATATATATCATATATATATATTTGTGATTGCCAGCGAATCAATTAATTATACAGGGGTTGACTACTTACCATCAATAGGCATTATTTTTAGGAGAAATTGATGATTATATTTTTCCTGAACAAACAGGTTAAGTAGTAAGTATCAAATTTGATATAAAACTCTGCTTCAGCTCCTATTACTCAGGATTCTTGAGCCCATTGTGGACACGGTTTCGAAACAATAGCTGATTGGACCTTCTGTGCATGAAAGAAATTATTAAGAACATGTAATATGTATATTGGAAGGATGTTCTGTTCTATATGTTAGCTATATTTGTAGTGATTGTGTGAATATTGAGATTTGTTACAATGCGTTTTTGACGCAAACTGCGGATTACAGGTATCTTATCAGACGGAAATTCTTTCGTTCCCGTCCTGGTAGAGTTTGGGATATCAAATCCAAGCCATTAACTCGAGAGTGAAATGCATTATTTACAGAGCTTGAACCAAACTTATATATATATATATATATATATATATATATATATATATATATATATATATATATATATATATATATATATATATATATATATACTATGCCATATATATATATATATATATATATATAACCAACTATACCTATTCTTCTTCTTCTTTATCTACCTTATTTTCCCAAGATTGGGAGTAAGAGGAGCGCTACAAGCATCGAAGAAAAGCAGTAAAAGTATGACAAATGTCGAAGCCCAGCCGCCCCTGTACCATTAATTGAGCAGAAGCTTATTACAGACAGAAAAACCCCTAAAGCTTCGGGACCGCGACGGACCCTCACTATAGCATAGACATCTCGTCAATGTAGGGTTCATCCCTTAGCCCGATGGGCTGACATACCCCACTTTTAAAACACGCCATTCTCTCTATTAACCACTTTGTTCTCGCTCTGTCAAACTCTCACATTTCTCTCCTTCAGACATTCGTTCACTGACTCATCCACTTTCTCTTCGGTCTCCCAGCCGGTCGGTTCCCAACCCACACTCTCCACTATACATCCGCCAACCAAACTATCATTCATCCCCTTTCCAATGACCAGAAAAACCATTTCAACTTATACTTTCCATTTATTCTCTCATTTACCCCTTTCTTCACACCACACAACTCTCTAATACGTTCATTCTCATTTTATTTGTTCATCTGAAGATTGTCCATCTGAACACATTGAACTTTAGATCTATATTTCTTATTCCAGACCATAGTCTCACTACCATACAATAACACAGGTAACAACATACCCTCATGTAAGACTCTAGCGCACTCCAGACTTAGTCCCTTTACATTCACCAACGATTTAATTGCTGTAACCTTCCTGCCATTCACAACTTTCCGACTACACTCTCCATCATCCGTTCCCTTCTCATCCAACATACACATCCTAAATATTTAAGCTCAGACACTTGTTTACTCACCATCTAACATAACTTCACTCTGAAGACTGCCTCACTCCCAACCATAACCTTACTCTTATCTACGTTTACTTTCAAACCCCTCCTTTACATACCCTACAAATCTCTCTACCAATCCTCTCAAACTCTCTTCAGATTCGCCACACAGAACCAAATCATCCGCATATAATAGGTAGGGCACCCTCAACTCATCTCCATTCTCCATCATTCTTTTCCTGCCATACCCCACCTCGAATTCTTTCATAACCCCATCCATATACAAATTGAATAACCAAGGAGACATAACACAACCCTGTATCCTAAACCAATCACCATTGACACCATTTATTCTTACACACGCTTCACTATCGTCATACATACTTTTGATTCCCACCAAGGTACAACCATAGGTGGCATAATACCTGCCATAAAGCTTCCCTATTAACTCTATCACGCCTGTATGCCACTCCATAAAACATAAATAAAATTTAAAGTTCTTTACCCTCTTTTCTTAATCCTTTGTCTAATATAAAGATTTAATCACACATCCTCCTCTAAACACCTTGTTCTTCACCAATCAGTCCTTCAGTCACTCGACGCACTCTTTCGACCAAAATACCAGCATATATCTTCCCTACAACACTCAATAAACTTATTCCCCTATAATTTCTACAGTTCCCCTTTTCTCCCTTACCCTTATACAAGGGTACTATTACCGCTCTCCTCCAATCCCTTGGAACTATACCCTCCATAAACGCTTTATTACACAACTTCCAAATCCAATCAATCACCATCTCGCCTCCGTTCTTGATCATTTCACCAGTAATTTCATCTATACCTGCAGATTTACCATTCTTCAACTTTCTCACTCTACCCATTACATCCTCCTTACTAATAACCTCATCCCCAAAATACCTATTCCTTCTTGTACCATCAAAACCACACACATTCACTAACACCTCATCATTACTGTTAATATTGTGCAGATTTTCGAAGTGTTCTTTCCACACTCCCCTCACATCCATTTCATCAGTTACAAAAGCACCATCCCTATTCATTATTCTAAGCAGATTCCCCTTATTTTCATTCTTAACCTTTCGCGCTTCCTTCCAGAAGAGCTTCCTATTCTTTCTACTTCCAAACTGTTCATTTACCTCTTTTTTTTCCTCCTACGTATGCACCTTTTAGTATTTCTTTTTCCTCCTTATATAATTCCAAACATCTTTCTTTTGAAACTTCATCATTTGCTTTTAGTACATTCAACCACGCTTCT
>JABUQX010016626.1:75000-77500 GCA_015478945.1 Trachelipus rathkii | reverse complement strand
GATCGTGAACCCACTTCTTTGGCGTACCCCCAAGTATCACTTTGGGTACCCCCCGGGGTACGCGTACCCCACTTTGAAGACCACTGTCCTAGGTGACATCAAAATTATTCAAATTACGTCATAATTGTTTATATCCCCCCCTCCTTACTAAGAGGTGGGAGGATGTTTTTAGAACCTTTCCTCACTTTTAAAATTCCTTCCTATTCACCATTGTATGATAGGAAGGTATTTTTGAATTTAATTACTTCTTCACCATAACGAAAGGGGGGGAAGTTTCCTCTTAAAATTGCCTTTCCAGAATGAGGAGAGGAAAAATTATGTAAAACATTAATGAGGATATTGTTCTTTTTCTCTCTCTCCCTCCAACCAACGTGTGTTTTAATTCAGCAAATTTTTTAAAATTGTTTTTTTTCTCTACAACCAAAGAGACTTTTTTTATTGACATATACCACTGGAGCAAATATTTAGAAATTTTTGTTTTTCTTCACGACAATGGGAAAAACTCTTGAGAGTGAGTCTTAGGACCAAGATCATCTCATTAACATCATATCAAATAAACCAAATTCTGACTCAAATAAGGAAAGATGTTTGGGTCTGGCTAGTTTCACTCCCTCACTTTCCTTAACTCTGGTTACTCCTTTCTTAAAACATCAAGAGTGAGAACCTTTTATAATAAATATTTGCAAATTCAATTTTTGTTCTCTTTCCATTGGAAACAGCATTTATAAATTTGAAATTTGGTCTTCACTCAATGTGAATAACCTTCATCACAATTTTGACTTGGATTCTTTTCCCATCAGTGGAGGGAATCATTATCATATTCCTTCTCTCAGTATAGAGAAGACCTAACAAATTTGTTCTTCCCTCACCGATGGGGAGAACTTTATTTTCTCACGTTCTTCCTTTATAACAAGGAAAAACACTACCACTTGTTCCTTTCTCTCCTGTAGAAGGAACCATTTTCACTTCTCCTTCAGCAGAAGGAGAATTTTGAAATTAAAAATTAAAACAGAAAATTGGGAGACTTCCCATTATCGAAATTTGTCACCAGCTTCTTCCTCAAAGGAGAAGTTTCCTCGTGATGAGGAGGGAGAGGTCTCTCTTTCGAGACTTGACTTCCCCCCTCTTCTTTTCCTTTCCTCTAATGAAGAGAGAGTGGTCTTACCACCTGCGGGTTTAGATCTTCTCTCACACCATTTTAAATACCTCTTCAACTGAAGAAAAATTTTCCTTTTTTTTGAGGAAAAGGACACTACAGCTACGGGTTTTTGTCACTTCTTCCCCAGTAAAATTTATTAAAAATTGGACGCTACCCTTATGCCCTCTTTAAATGTTCCTCTGAACCTGATGTTCGGAGACCATTTTCAGGTCCCACTTTGATAGCAACTGGGGTCATTCAAAGCAAGTCAGAGCCGCACTTGCAAAACATTGTCCCGGTCATGAAACATTTTGACCGGACTCCAAATTTATATAATTAACTTTAGGGGGATATAACTTTTAATTTATATCTGCCCTTCGTCAATTTATAATATTTAGACATGCCGGCTTCGTATCTATTCTTTTTTGTTTATAAGTTTATGGACAAAACCTTATCTTAGTACAGATTAATTTAACTTCTCGTGCGATCATTCATTTACTTATTTATTTTGTATTTAATTAATAATTTATCTTTTTTCACAGCAACATTATTTCCCCACTTAGAACTTGTGCCCAGAGCACTCTTAGGTGAGCAGACAGTGTTTCCACCTCATATAACATTTATTACAATTAGATACACATTACATACGCAGTAATGTCTCTTGTCTTTTGTACATTTATACAATCTTTTAAAAAATTTTTACTCTTATTTTTTTTAATTGTAATTTGTGACATCCTTTCTCCGGTGTAAGGGAGAGTGACGAAGCACTGCGAACAGCGACCCCAACACCGGGTCCTGGTTGGGTTCATTCATTCGTTGGTTAATTCTTCTTTTTGAATCAGTATTAATTGTCTCAGTCACCCTTGAATCTATTATCTCTGTGTGCGTTATTTCGCAGAATCATTCTCCTACATGTTTTTTATTAATAAATAAAAAATCTAACTTTTTTTTTTTTTTTTTTTATAACTTATTGTGACAAATCACTCTAGAAAGAAGTTCTAAAAGGAACTTCGTTATCTTGTTAATAAACCTTCATCTAACTCTAAAATCCAGAACATAAGAACCGGCCCTATAAACGAGAACTAGTGTTCATATCAGCTCATAAAAAGGATTTCCAGAGCATAAGAACCGGCCCTATAAACAGGAACTAGTGGTCGTTCAAGCTCATAAAAAGTATATAGAGTTAAATGATAGGTTTATTAAAAATCCATGGCAAAAGAACCGGCCCTCGGCCCTATAAACGGGACTTAGTCCTCGCTCTTGCTTATAAACAGGAGTACATCATAATCATCGTCTGTAATATCCCTTCATTGGAATTTTATATATATTTGAATTTGTCAGGAGGTTGATTCTGAGATAGTT
>JABUQX010016626.1:62500-70000 GCA_015478945.1 Trachelipus rathkii | reverse complement strand
AGTTAGGTGGTGTCGTCATTACTTGAAGAGATTTTCCCTTTCCCCATACGATACCTTAACTTTTGCTTCACCTCTATCTTATTCATTTATAGATATAGTCTGAGGTTAACTGAGGAATGATTATCTCTTGGGATAAGTATGCTCGAGACTTAATAGAAACTTAATACTTGATTCTTGAGCTTAATTAGACTTTATAAAGTTACTATATGGATCTCTAGTTAGCGCAGAGTAACTAAGAATGAACGGAGTAGTTGTATTGCTCTTGTAATATTGTAATGAAAGTTTATCATATTTTTCATTCTCGTTGAACTTGTATTAAAATAACATTATATATCGTCATCTTCTCTGACAGTAGCATTTAAGAACGCTATTATTCTTCAAGCTCCTCGTTTTAAATTTTTTTTTTTTTTTTTTATTAAGCTTACATTTTATCAAAACTTACTATTGGGTTCATTGCACTGTCCTTATACTGTACTGTATTGTGAACAAATTTATTGCGATCTTATACTTGTATAGGAACTTAGGAAGATGGTATTAGTACCATGTTATAAATGTATATCATCATCCACCTTCTTTCCCAAGACTATGGGTAAAGTGCGTGACATGCACCAGAAACAGAAAAGTAGTAGAAGAACATGACACAAGTCGAAAAGAAAGCCCAGCCTTACCACCCCCTTTATACCTATTAGTGAGAACTCGTCGCAGTCAGAAATTTCCACCCTAGAGCTTCACGAGACTGACACGGACCCTCACTATGCATCTCGTCAATGTCGGGTTTATCCCTTGGCCCAGATGGGTCTCAACCATACCCCCTACAAACCCTGCAATTCACTCCTAATTTGCACCTTTATTCTCGCTTGTGCCAACTCGCATTTCTCTCCTCCAGGCATTCCTTTACTGACTCAATCCACTTTTTCTTCGGTCTCCCAGCCGGTCGATTCCCGGCACACTCACCACTATACATCCGCTTAACCAACCGACTTATCATCCATTCTTTCCACATAAACCAAACCATCTTTCAACGTACCTTTTAGATTCTCAATTTATCCCTTTTCTTCACACCGCACAACTCTCTAAACGTTCATATCCGCATTTTATCAATTCTTCTCACACCCTAAACACGCCCCTAAGATTGCTCCATCTGAATACATGTACTTTAGATTTATACTCTTACTCCAGACCATAGTCTTACTACTATACACCTTAACACACGGTAACAACATACCCTATGTAATGACCCTAGCGCACTCAAAAACTTAGTCCCTTTACATCCACCAACGATTTTAATCCACCAGCCACCTTCCGCAATTCACAACTTCCTACTACACTCTGCATCATCCGCTTCCCTTTCATCCAACATATCCTCCTAAATATTTAAACACGGACACTTGTTCCAGCTGCCCCTCACCATCTAAACATAACTTCACACTGAGACTGTCCTCACTCATCAACCATAACCTTACTCCTTACCTACGTTTACTTTTCAAACCACCTCCTTTACAGACCCTGCCAAATCTCTCTACCTAATCCTCTTAAACTCTCTTCAGATCGCCACACAAACCAAATCATCCGGATATAATAGGTATAGGGCACCTCCACTCTCTTCCATTCTCCTTATTCTAACACCATCTCCTGCCAACCCCCACCTCATAATTCTTTCATAACCTCATCCATATACAAAATTGAATAACCCAAGACATAACAATCCCTGCCTCACTCCGCTAATAATATTAAACCAATCACTTTCGACACCATTTATTTTACACACGTTTCACTATCGTCATACATACTTTTGATCATTCAGAAGCCTACCACCATCACCATATATCACTAACACCTCATAGACTTTTCCTATTAATCCTATCATACGCCTGTTGCAAATCCAATAAAACCTAAAAACAAATTTATTCTTCTCCCTCATTTTCTCAATCATTTGTTTCAATGTAAAGATTTGATCTACACATCCTCTACCTCCTAAAACGCACTTGTTCTTCACCAATCAGTCCTCCAGTCACTCGACCATATTGTTCTTTCGACTTAAAATACCAGCATATATCTTCCCTACAACATTCAATAAACTAATTCCCCTATAATTCCTACAATTACCCTCATCTCCGTTACCCTTATTTAAGGGTACTATTACTGCTCTCCTCAAAATACAATCAATTACCATCTCGCCTCCGTTCTTGATCTATCTTTCAAACAACTACATCATCTATAACTGCAATTGATCCATTTCTTCAACTTCTCACTCTACCCATTACCTCCTCCTTACTAATGACCTCATCCCCAAAATATCTATTCCTTCTTGCACCATCAAACCCACACACATTCACTATCACCTCTTTATTACTACCAATGTTATACAGATTTTCGAAGTGTTCCTTTCCTTTTGACTTACGTCATGCTCTTCTGTTCATTTGGAAATCTATTCTACATAAACTTCACTTGTTTTTAATATGATTCTTAACATTTGTCTTTTCCTATTGGTTAGTGGGTTCTATCATTCTTTGTGGAAAACTCTTTTTTGCAGTTCCTGTTTTTATCATGGAGGAATAACGTTCCAATTATGCATGTACTACGTTAATCCAATTTCACAGATATTTGTGTAATCTAAAGATGACAGTTTGACATTCATCTTTATTCTGCTTTTTTCTGGCCCACCTTTTGCATAGAACACATTTTTCAGTACCATGAAGTGTTTTTTGGTGTGTAGCTTTTAATTTTAAAAGAAAATTTTGCTAAAGTGAAAGGATATAATTTGGGTCTCAAAAATCCTTTTCCCTCTCTACCTAGAATCCTCTTTAATCCCTTTGTTCATTCCGACACGTGAGTGTTAAGATCAGAGTGTAAGAGAAGATCCATGTTGTTTTACTTATTTATTAAAAGTACAACCGTTTATGTGTACATTAAAGGGATATAAATAATTTAAAAGATTATTTTTTTTCTATTAATGATGATCTAAATTGTTTTCTTTTATCAGCAGCTATATGTGTGAAAGTAAAATTTAATATTTAACCAAAGTTAAAGTAATCTTAATATTTGAATAACTAAATAAGGTAGTGGCTGTTGTCCTTTTGTTGCCTTTATTTGTTCTTTCTTCTACATTATTAATTTTGATTTTGAAGGTTCGATGGCAGCATGAAGATGATATCGAAGAATGTAGCAACTGCAAACAAAGGTTTACAGCGGTGGGACGAAGAAAGGTTTGTACTATTTTACTTCAGATTAATTTAATAATTTTTACTCATAGTTTTGAATAGATTGCTATAATTTTGTAGCTTTATGAAAGTTGTTACTAGTAAATGGATTTTAAAATATATTTATTCTCTATTGTTTTGTGTATGATTTACTGATGCTAATTCTTATGATCTTAATTTTATATCATAATTAATTATTGGTGGTGTGAGGAGAGTCTGCAGTGTGAAATCATGTTTGATGGTGAACAATTGTAACAAGTTTAAGGCCCCCTGTAGCTCAGTGGTAGAGCACTCGCCAAACAAAGCGAGGGTCCCAGGTTCGCAACTGGTATGGTGGGAGAATAAGAAGCTATTTCTCTCTCATCTTGGGCTTGGCTCCGTCCTGCTCGGACGTTAATTGAGTACACCCCCTCCTAGATTAGGGCTCTGCCCGTGAGCGGTGGTGTTTATCTTCTGTATATATAAAAAAAAAGTATTCCAAGTTTAAATATTTAGGCTTTAATTTGGATGAAAAATATGAATGCAAGGAGACTAAGTCTTAAGTGCACTAGGGTTCTGCATTAGGGTATGTTGTTACCGGTATTATTGTGTAGTAGTGAAACTATGGTGTGGAATAGGGGGTATAGATCAAAGGTGCAGTCTGTTCAGATGGGTAATCTTATGGGCATGTTAGGCAAAAAGCCATGGATATTTGGCTTTTTGGCTATGGTTAATTGGCTATTTGACCCTTATAGGAAAAATTATAAGGGTCAAATAGCCAATTAACCATAGTCAAAAAGCCATGGCTTTTTGCCAACCCTGATGTTAGGCGTGAGAAGAATTGATAAATGAAGAATGAACGTGTTAGGAAGTGATGTGGTTTGAAGAAATGCGTTAAAAGAGTAAACAAGAGTACATTGAGATGGTTTTGTCATATGGAAAGGATGGATGACAGTCGGTTGGTTAAGCGGATGTATAGTGGTGAGTGTGCTGGGAAACAACCAGGTGAGAACCGAAGGAAAAGTGGATTGAGTCAGTAAAGGAATGTCTGATGGAAAGGAATGTGAGTTTGGCAGAGGCGAGAAGAAAGGCTCGTTACAGGAGTGAATGGTGGGGTTTTCTGAGGGTGCATGGTTGTGGGCCTGGCCAAGGGGGTAAATCGTAACATTGACGAGATACCACAGTCGCGGTGTTGTGAAACCTTTGGGTGGATATTTTAGCTCCGACGGACTCGCACTTAAGGGTATATGGGGGGGGGGGCTCTACTTAAGTATTCTGTTTCCGGTGTATGTTGACCACCTCATCCCCAATCTAGAGTCCCGAGGAGAAATAAAGAAAAAAAGAAATAATTGGATGTAGTTATGTAATAAAGGAACCATCCCACAAAATTTAAATTTTAGAGCAATACACCAGTGTAATAAAAAAATAAAATAAAAGCATTTTGTAAAATAGAATCAATATAAGTTACCATAGCAGTTAGATTTTGGGAACCAACCCACATCTTTTCATTTGTATGTTTATGTAATCTTTGTAGGTAAACTTTGAAATTCAATATCATTGTTTCCATACAATATAGGTTGGTTCTCTTTTGCATAATGACGTCCAGTTAGCCTTTTCATTTTATTTAAATATCTAGTCGGTAAGTATTTCACCAAAAAAGAATGTGTACTGCTTTAATGGCTTGTCACTTTTTAGCTTAGGAAATCTTTTTGTAATTTTTCAACAAGTTTTGTCACTCAATGAGAAAATCCAGCAAAGTTTTTGAATATATTCCTTAATAAAGAAGGATTTTTTATTTACACTGATGTGGAATTCTAATTTCTGGGAGGGGTCATTAAGCTATTTTAGGGCCATGCCGTCTTGGAATCCTCATAGTTACGCTTTTGCTTATATTATTGTTTTGCAGCTTAACTTTGAGAAATTGTTTTATAAATTTGCTTGTAGATATTCTTTCGTATTTTCCTGTTACAGTCGGATATTGTTCATGATTATATATCAATTAAGATAAAATTAAAGCAAAAGTAGTTTTTTGAGTTGCTTTATTATTTGAGTAAAATATCTTTGATATAGCATTTCGTTGCTCAGAGGTAGAACAATCTCCTACCAAGCGAGAGGACCAAGTTCGAAACTGGTCGGGGTGGAAGAGCTTTTGCTATTCTCAACCGTAAATGTGGACAGGGTGACGTGGTATTGAAATAAGTACCCTGCATCCGCGATAGGCCTGACCAGCCAGCGGTATCTGCAGTAGGCCCGAAAAACTCGAAAGACCTCTCTCGAAGTGATCTACTGATAGGACGTAAATTGCTAACTTTTTTAATTGGGGGGGGGGAAAGTAATTTAATTTATTTATAATCTTTAATTGGCTATAATTAAATTAAACCGAGCTGCTTCAAATTTATAATGAACAATGAACATACTTTGTTTACTTACTTTTTAAGAACGGAAGTTATTAGAGTTACCAACCCTACAGACTAATATACTACCAAACTCAAAACATATAGCGTCAAGTTCACAAAAAGAATGGCAGTCATCAATCTTCTAATAACTCAGACACTTGTCTTCACTCTGTTTTTACTTTTAATTACTCTGCTGGTACTAGATTAATTTTCAGTTTAAGGTTTAATTTCAAATACTGTTTATATTTCAACTTTTTATTTTTATATATCCATAACTACATTAATGGTTTATGACCCATACCTAAATTTACCTGAAAAAAAAACTTCAAATAATTTGTACTTTATATTACTTAATAGTACTTAACGACTATGACTACATACGATTCAAACAATGACTGCCTTCCTCCTGCAAGGCCCTTTGTTTGATTCTCTAAAGCCTAATCGGTGGCGGTTAACTCCTTATTGTAGTTCTTAAGTTATCATCTAATCTGAAAGTTGAATCTGTTCTCCTCTTTATATTTCTTTAATATTTGATGCGTATTGGATTCTTCTGTGTAGGATAAATAAAAGCTGTTAGAATAGATAGCAGTTTGCTACAACGATTGCATTAACGTCCATAGTGTTGGACAAGGGGTGTAACCAACGAGGAGGGAATGTGCGAGTTGTAGCGTATTCCGAAAATTAAATTAAATAAAGCATAATTGTGATACACACAACAAATACTTTATAAAACGGCTGGGTTCTTTTTTCATTTCAAGAGTGATAACTGTTTTAAAAAATAAATTGTGCCTGCTGTGTTGAAGAGTAAGCATGGCATGGTCGATTTTTAGATTTCCCCCTATATATTCTCGCTCGCGTCCGAGGCTTCTCCAACGTTTCATTCAATTTTGGTAGGTAAAATGGGTATCAGCTTCGAAAAAAAAAACAAAGTTATTTCTGATCCACATGACTAAAGAAGTTAGATTCGTCTGACTTACAGCTGATGATTAATGAAATGAAGATCAAAACTATCTTGGAATACAACAAATACCTGGAAAAACTTTCCCTCCATCTTTGTGCAAACTATTTTAATAAGAACAACAGTAAATAAGTATTTTTTTTTTTTTTAAATTTAATTTTCTCTGGTGAGCAAAGGCCAGAGGTCTTCTACGTTCCAGCAGGGTTTAGAGAATCAAAAACCATTGTCAAATTAAAGACCAACATGCCCCGATACACGACGTTTGAATTTGCAATTCAAGGAAAGTTGAGAAAATTGATGAAAGGAGTGTGTTCCAGATTTTACAGTAAAGTACATTATGATTGAGCATATTTGTTAAGTGAGATTGAGCATATCAGTTAAGTTTGAGGGTCATAGGGTTTGACAGAGAATGGATGGGATTACGTGGAAGGCGTGTTGCAAGAATCCTTCTCAATGGAGGATGTACACGACTGGAGATTTCAGAAGAGTAGTGTCCGTCGTAATGCAACAATTCAACAAACAATGAGACTGAGAGAGTTTTGTGAGAGCGAAAGAGTTAATAAAATGATAAGTACCTAGACTCCACCCCTTATTAAATAACCATGTCTCTTTTTTTCTTTCAGAACCACTGTAAACACTGCGGCAAAATCTTCTGTTCTGACTGCGTATCGAAGAATGTTCCAAGCGGCCCGAATGGAAGGCTGTTCCGTGTCTGTGACGTTTGTCATACACTTCTTGTACAAGATGCCACGCCTTTCTTTTCAAGAGAACCCCCTCAGTCTCCTGATTAAGGTGTCACGCTTATTATTATTATTATTATTATTATTATTATTATTATTATTATTATTATTATTATTATTATTATTATTATTATTATTATTATTATTATTATTAACTTAGCCACTTTCAGATTTAGACGTCGTTTCAACGTAATTGAGAGAAACTATTTTTTAGAATAAGAAATTAA
>JABUQX010016626.1:52500-57500 GCA_015478945.1 Trachelipus rathkii | reverse complement strand
GGAGCTGTCGGCTCATTGCATTCTCATTTTTAAAACTGAATATTCTATTGTTTATCTCTAGTCTTTTAGTTTTAAGCTTAAACTTGCCTTATTATGGGATCATTGAACTATTGGGGTAGGTAATAAGAAAAACTTTTACAAAATCAATATTGGACATAATACTTCTTAATTCAAACTTTAACAAGTATGTTAAATATCTGCAATATTGTTGTAAGTTCATATTTTATTTCTTTTTTTTATTTATTTTAGATAAAGTTGTACAATATTTAGGTAAGTCTCTTATTCCGTTGAATAATATATGTTGTAAAGTTAAAATAAATTCCTAAGGTTGTAGGGAAGCTTACTAAAGTTTTATTTTAACGTTGTTTTATTTACCTTTTAATAATAATAGATAATTTTATCTTTAACACATTAATTTATTTCAATTGTATTTTCTATATTGCTTCAGTTGGCTCTGAACGTCCTTTACGCTATACGATTTTGTGCACTTCAAAGCGAACACTCGTAATAAATTGAACTTTAAAACATTTCTCACTGGATGTTTTCATTTGGTATAGAAGTTGGTTTTATTTCCACAGTGAAGATTCTAAAAGCAGTGGTTCTTAAAGAATGCATTGGTTTACAGCATGAGTAATTAATCTGTTCGATCTGTGCAATTCAAAAAGAACATTCTTAATATATTGAACATCAAAACTCAAAGCGAAAATTCGTAATATGTTGAGGACCTTCAGAACATTCCTCACTGGATTTTTTAATTTGGCATATAAACCGTTTTTATTACCACAGTAAAGAATCTCAAAGCAGTGACGCTTAAAGAATGTATTGTTTTACCGCATGAGTACCAAATATATTTAACAAATCTAACTACTAATTAGCACACCTCTCATTTTCCGTTCATTTGTAGTTTTCCTCCCTGCATAATTTTTACTATATATGAGACCATCAATTTTATAACTATTTGCATGTTTAAAATATATACTTTCCCTCGTCATAAATATGAAAAGATGAGACAATTTTCTTCCTTCATTTATCATAAAACTTTTTTAAATTAGTCTTATCCCACTTTAGAAGACAAATTTCAAATAAACCTAGTTCACTCTGACCAACGATTAGTCCCAACGACATTGATATTCTTGATCAATAAAAATTGGTAATAGTTGCGATAAGGGGGATCCTATGAGATATTGATTATTTTTTCCGATAATCGTATTTTTAGAATATCTTGAATAAACATATATAAATATATTATGTTCGAAACCGTAAATATGCAAAACAATTTGACTTCGGCTACATTTATATAAAATATTTTTAAAAAATGAAATATTTTCGGATAATTACATATATTTGCTTACATGCTTTAAACTAAAAATACCATAGGGTAGATGCACAGCAGGTTGCTTAAATGCATGGCAGACCGCTCGCTAAAGCGCCCTCTTCAAATGCGCACGCATGATGCGTATGTTTATTATTAGAACATTAGAAATAAAAAGACGGTAAGAAGCCGCATGGGCCTATCTAGACTGTCCCAGTCAATCCAATATAACCAAACATGTTCATACGGCACCGCTCGCGCGCAATTGAAGCGAGCGGACTGCCATGCATTTAAGGCAACCTGCTGTGCATCTACCCTATGGTATTTAGTTTAAATAAAACCTTTGTTATATATATATATATATATATATATATATATATATATATATATATATATATATATATATATATATATATATATATATATATATATATATATAATCAAAGAACCTACTAAATTAATTTTTTCATTTATATTTAAATGCGTGAATGTAAATATCGATTGTATGAATTCGAACCCATTTTTCTTTTGCAACGTCGATTAATGGGAATATTATAAAATTGATTATCTTTTATTAAATATCGATTTCATAGGATTCCCTTTTTCCCAACTATTATCTAAAAATTTGTTAGTCACTATTCTGTTTAAAGCTGTAGCTTAGTTCTTGTACTGAATTTCGTAGAAAACTCGAAAATTCCAAATGTCCTCGTTAATGGAAATCTCAAATCTTTCCTGAGGGCATTCGATCTTTGTAAGGAATCGTCATATACAGTGTAACTCCTATATTCGTCATTAATCCGTTCCTGAGGGCAGAACGAATTTTCCCCATAGGAATGGACTATAACTGGTTCAATCCGTTCCCAGGGCCGAATTTTGCCTATCAATTCTTTAACTAAAAAAAATTTCACTCTAAAATCGATCTTGACGGAATCGTCATATACAGTGACCCTCTAATATTCGTCATTAATCCGTTCCTGAGGGGAGGACGAATATCAAACTAATTTTCCCCATAGGAATTGACTAAAAATTGTTCAATCCGTTCCCAGCCCCGAATTTTTCCTATCCTTTAAAAAAAAAAAAAATTCACTCTAAAATCGAACTTGAAATTTTTTGTTATTAAAAAATTCACTGAAAAAACAAGTAAATATTAAACAAGAGTTAATGCGCGCACTTTCAATCACCAGTCGAGACTGAGTCAACTGACGATCAGCTCACTCGCCGACCACGTAGAAGGAGGGACGGATATTGACGTTTTGGGCGAATATAAAAAATTATACGAAATAGCAAGACGAATTTTGAAGCTCCACTGTATGCAGTAATATATATATACCTATATATATATTATTATATTATATATATAATATATATTTATATATATATTATATAGATATATACACTGGCTATTATACATATTATAGTTATTACTTATATTATAATATATATGCTCTCCTCCTCCATATTTTCTTTTTTTTCTTCTTCTTCACTTTTCTTCTTACCTCCTACGTATGCAACTTTTAGTCTTCGTTTCTTCTTCCTTATATAATTCCAAAAACCTTTATTTTGAGACCTCATCATTGGCTTTTATCACATTCAACCACTCCCTTTTTTTTTTTTTAACACTTACCAACTTTTGCCAGTTTTTACCTCTTCATTCCACCACTCACTGTTGAGATTCTTACTTCCTACTTTAGTACAGCCACATATTTCACTTGCACTAACTACTAACAAAGGCTTCTTTAATTTGTGAACCAGATTTTTGTTCAGTTTCATCTTGTTCACATTCACTGATTTATTTTCAAGGGCTATTACATGCTTTTCCTTAGTACTTTGTTCACAACTTCTCACTCTCAATTCTTCCCACTACCTTCCTTACCACTTCATCTCCATCAAAGCCCCCACTAACTTAATACTACATAAAACAGCAAAATGATTCTGATAATATCATCCCCAACCACCTCACTGATTTAACATCCAACAAATACTTAAACATCTTCACCAACACAAAATCAATCATACTTTTCACTTCGATAAAATCTCTACCTACACCAACTCTTGTATCTTATCGAATCTGCTCTTGTGTAGAAGAGAAGTATTCCTCATACATATACCTCTCTCATAGAAATCAAACTCTTTCCTACCATTCTCATTTTTTTTCCTGTCATCCCAGTGTCACCTGTTATACCATCACTCATCTTTCGATCACCCATCCAACCATTTAGGTCTCCCAATACATCAATCTGAACTCTCAAGCTCCTCTTCACCCCATCCGAGATATCATTCTGATGATTATCCCAAAAAATCGCACTCTCTTCAACATCCTTAGATGGACCATATGTTACAACCACACATACCTTGACCTTTTCAAACTTAAATTTAACCATTCGAATTCTAATATTATATACAATCAATACTCCAACTCTATCATCTCATTGATGCAACATTTCTACTCATCAGATCGTCTACTTCACTCCTTTTCTCCTCCCTCCACTCTTAATGGCATTACACACACATTCAACAACCACAATGACTCGTCTTAACCGCTTCCTTTCATCTTAGTTTCAGTCACAAAGCAAATTCATTTACCCTCTCTAAATACATCCATCACCTCTCTCCTCTTCCTTCTCATCATTTATTCCTCTGATTCCATGTACCCATACAATTTCGTCGAAAGATACAAGGTTGCTTACGGCGATTACGACCAGATCCGATGCCAGCAGAAGCATACCTAGCTAGAGATAAGTGGTAAGTAGAGAGATCGGTAGCCACCAAATCGCATTGAACGCTGTCCCATAGTCTCCCTCCGTACAACCTACAAAACATACGCTGTCGGGTTTCTTACCCCCCCCCCCACATACAAGGATTTTGGAAAGGTGGTGTCTGTAATAGTCTTTATGGTCTGTAAGTCGGAGAGTCTACTCCCTTGTAAGAAGAGTTTGGATATGAGTGCAATATTGATCTCGAACCATTGGGTACTAAAAGTACCATTGACGATATACCAACAACAAACAGTTGTTTTGGTGAAGTACATATTTTATCGCTTCAACTCGCTGCTTCTCTCTCTCGTCTCTCTCTCTGTCTCTCTCTCGTGATCTTTCGCTCTCTCTCTCTCTCTCGTCTTCTCTCTCTCTTCTCTCATTCCTCCCTCTCTCTCCTCTCTCTCTCTCTCTCATCTCTCTCATCTCTCTCCTCTCTCTCCTCTCTTTTTTTTCCTTTTTTTTTTTTTTTTAACCGAAAGCCCGGTCTTGAACACTTAATCCCTACATAAATGTGATTTTTTCGGATACGTTCATATAATATATATGTCATATATATAATTATATATATATATAATAATATATATATATATTATCTAATATATATATATATATTAATATATATTCTAGTGGTGCGTTATTTTTTGACTAGTATATTATATATATATATATATTATATATATATATATAATATATATATATATAATAATATATCTATAATATATATATATATATATATATATATATAATATAATATATAATATATATATATATATATATATTATATTTATATATATATATATATATTATATATATATATATATATCTATATTTATAATATATATATATATATATATATATATATATATCACTACCTTCTTTCCCCATAACGTGGTAAAGTGCGTCACATGCACCGGAAAAAGAAAAGTTGTAGA
>JABUQX010016626.1:25000-32500 GCA_015478945.1 Trachelipus rathkii | reverse complement strand
TAAGTTAATATTGAGACTATGGTCTATGTTGAGAATATATGAAGCATTTTAGATCCTAATTATATGTTCAAATTATGTGTTCAGATGGACCAATCTTATAAATATATAGCTAGGCGTGACTTTAACACCGTATTAAAAGTGATTGTGCGAGTAAGGCAACAAGAACATCCTTTCCTGATTAATGATCAACATGAAGGATAAATGAATTATATAGTTATATATATGATATATAAATCGATATTAATTAGAGATGAGTTGTTATGTTAAGTGATTAGTGAAGAAATGAGTTATATAAAAATATAGAGGTGATGATATAGTGTAGAGCAAAAATTCTTTGCCCGGCCAATCCAGAGAGTATAGTTAAATCGTATCTTTCTAGATATATGTTAGATAGTTATAATATTTGATTTTATATATACCTGGCCAGGCCCATGGATGTGCCCGGTAGGCCCCGAGGAAAAGAGTCCTCATGAGGACCCTTTGTCTGAGGAGTTCTTACCCGACCAGGTGGTAAAAGGAGTTACTACCGGCGAGTATATATATAATTGTTAATTAATGTATATAGTATCGGATTTTATTGGTTTAAAGCGTAGATTTGTTATTAAGTGGTGATTTGTGTGTGAGGTAATAATTGTTAATCCGATAACCGCCCGGCTTGACGTATATATAATATTCAGAGATTCACTAAGTTAAAAAAAATGATGGTAGATTTGATAAGGATCTATATTATTAAAGTAATAAGTGTAAATTGTTCTTACAGGAGAGAAAATTAGTTAGTAGTTTTATAGGCAGAGTCGAGAAATAAGAAAAAGGCTGCATGAATAGAGATAATAGATGATAAATTGAGTGACTATATATGATATATAGTTATATTATATATATATATATATATTATATATTGTGTGTTATTAGAGGGTATGGACCACCGGTTTACTCCGTGTGTGTTGTTAGCTGCGCGCGCTGAGACCCAAACTGGAGCCCGCGAGGGGGACCTAGTAACATCATCATGACTCCCAATCTAATAGGGAGGCAAGGACGATACCTATTTTTGGGTTACCATAGTGAGGATCCGTCTCGTTTCCTGTGAACGCTCGGTATCTAAGAGAGAGAGTGTTAAATAAATTTTCTTTGATTTCTAGGACCGAGTTCTTCGATGCTAGAATTAATGGCTAAGCGAGTTTGTTTGGGTTCGAAGGACCCAATTTTGGGTAAGGCTGGGCTTATCTTTTCAGACTTTTGTTTCATAATTCTTACATAAGAGGTCTATGCTTTTTCTTCGGTGTACCGATGCATGTTTGTTTCTTTCGTGGGTAACGCACTTCTATCAAACACACAGTTCATTATGTGCTCGGCATTAAAAAAAGTATATATACTAGAAGAGCAAGAGAAAGCAAGCAAACGTAATCAACACACTAACACATATCACACATACTAACACACACACACTAACACATACACACACACACACACACAACACATACACATCAACACATAACACACATAACACACACACCTAATCACACCTAACAACACACCATCAACACCATACACTAATACATACACCACACACACCATCACTACACACACACACCACACTACACATACACCACAACACTATAATATATACACACACTATAACACACACACACACACTAACACTACACACACACACACACACCACATCAACACTACACACACACACTAACTATACATACATACATCAATCAATCACTACTACACAACATCACACTAACACTCACACTACACTCAACACCATATCACACACACACCACTACACCACACACAACTAACATCATAACACACACAACAACACTACACACACACACACACACACACACACTCAACTACTCAACTATACACACACATACCACCTAAACACACACCACAACACACAACTACACACACCTAACACACACACACACCACACACCTACACACCAACACACACACCCACCATACACATATAATATATTATATAATATATATTATATATATAATATATTATATATATATAATATATATTATATGATATATAATATATAAAAATATTAATATATATAATATATATTAATTATATTATAATTATATATAAATAATATTAATATATAATTATATTATAAATCACGATGGAAACTAATAGAAAATTAAATATTATGTGCTAAAAAGAAGACCTAGATTAAATCGTACTATAATTGAAAGAATTCAGGTTTAAATTAAACTAATTTTATTGCCAAATCACTAATCTAAGAGCAAAAATACATCCTAATTATATATAATATATAATATATATATCCCTTAGTAGGTTTCGGACTTGTAATGTTTGGTGGACAATCCGCGAGCAATAGGTCAATATCATATATAAGGTAATAAGAATAGTCTATTGACTATATATATCACTTATACAGTATAACTTAGTCACACAGATTTTTAAGTGATCGTATGTGGTAAACATGGTTCTAATCCATACTTAACTTGAGTGAATTAAACCACGACTCTACTCACATCTTCTATCTCTTACTCTTCTACTCTACTATCTCTCTCTCTCTCTCTCTCCTTCTCATGGAATTCTCTTCTATATTTCATGTTTCCTTTAGAATTCATTCTCTCTCATCTCTCTCTACTCTCACTCTCTTACCTCTCTTCTTCATTTCCTTTTTTTTATTTCTTTTAATCTTTTTTTTTATTTTTATTTTTCTATTTTTTCTTATTTTTTTTTCTTATTTCCTTATAATCCTGATATTTCTTATTCATTATTTAGTAATAGCAGTGGTGGATGATAATTTTTGTTATATTTCCCTTATATACTTAATATTTAGGAAATAAAAAAATATTAAATATATTAAATTTAGACTAATAAAAAATGGGTTTTCGAAACTGTATTAAATGGAGTAGGTATTGTAGTTTAAGTACGACATAACAAGTAATTTTATATAAACTAAGTAATATAATACTGTATTATTGACTCATATACCACTAATTATGTGTGTTGGGATAATGTCAAAATATTTTTATTGTTTTAGAAGACAATATTAATTTATTATAAAGTCAGTATTTAGGTTATTTAGCTATGTAGAATCCATTTCTTCCTTTTATTTAGTCATAAATTTAATATATTATGGTATAAGTTTTTGAACGAGGATATTAATATTTATCCAATATCTAGAATTTTGTCCTATATAATAGGGAAGGTGAAATTTTATGGATACCGATTATATAATGGACGATATTTGATTAATTGATGGCCCAAATTCTTGTAAATGTTGATATTAACTATTATATATGAGGCTAGTTTATAATATAATAACTATTTATATAGATAAGTATAAATCTTCTTAGCATATTGTGTGTATTTTTCACCATGTGAAATTATAAATCAATAAATATCATAATATGTACTTATCATTTCTTCATTGACTTGTTAGTTGATTATACTGTAGAGGATAGATGAGTATAGGGTTTATATATTTTTTTAGCATTATTCTGATTTAATACCTTATACATTTTAATCTTTCTAGATTCTCTTCGTGCATTTTTTAATTTCTGCCCTATATTCAATATTATCATTGATTATAAAAGATCGGTGTATATTTTTATTTCTATTGATACCTCAGAGCGTTTTTAAGATGAATTATTGGTTATATGATTCAGAAATGTTTTGATGACTGAATATGAAGATCATAAGTATCTATGGATTATTATTGTGATATACAAGGTTAGCTTTAAATTACCCTTTGGTTAATTCCTTTATAGAGGATTGTTTATATAGAAGCAGCCCATAAATAATACCAATTCTATATTACACCCGTCTTGAATAAACATGATAGATAACTATTACCACTAAATATATATAATTTGAAAACTTGATACCTTATCAACGTAATAATTTTCTTTAAGAAATACACTCTTCATAATATGCATAATAAACTTTTTAAATAATTATATTATATTTTATATAATTGTTTATTTATATTATTTATTTATAAACCTTATTATAAGATTGCACAATTCAAATTACAAAATATTGTATTTTAAACTAATAATTATGGCTTCTGGGAGTGGTGAGTACATCCACTGAGCATATGTTTCATTTCAAACAGCATCTATATACAAAATGTGTATAATATTACTTAAAAGAAAAGTAGCTATATACAAGACATACTACACATACAGTACATACAAATTAAAAAAATAGAAATTATATGAGTAGTTGAAAGTAGTTAAAAAGTGCAGAAATATATCAAAAAAGGGTAAAAAAAGTTTCAAGGATGTAGATGTCTTGGAAAAACAAAAGCCAAAAATGATATATATGTATCGACAGGTGCCAGATTAGCAAGTAAATTACGAAATTTAGCGAAAAATGCCCCTATAAAAGGTTTAGAAGGTAGTTAAAGTATAGAAAGTCGGCTAAAAAGTGCTAAAATGTAAATATGTATCGTTGAGGTGCTAGTTTAGCTATAAATCTGACATTTGTCGAAGTAGGCCCCCTACTACCCTATCTCTCATATCGCACACTATAATAAATTACGAAAACAGTTCCCTTTTTAAAGAAATGAAATTGTTAAAAATGACTGTGAAAGCGAATAGTCAGAGAACATATAGAGATGGCTTAAAAAATATCTCCTGTATTCCCCCTTTCCTCATCACCATAAAGGATATTGACAGCTTCTGGTGGATTGAGTTACTGCTTTTACGGAATGCGGCCATGTTTTGATGTATGGTCTCCTTTCTATGTAAATTTCTGCAACCTTTTTGATTTTAAATCTAATTTTAATTTTGTTGAACATCATTTCTCCTCTAAACTTTATCCTATGTTCTTAACTGAAACTTAAGTTTTTGAGAGTTCGGACTTCAAACTCTACTCTGTTGACTTCTTCTATCTCTTTCCTCAAATTTCTGCCAAAGGTAGTTGTGCCAATGTGTGCAATAATATTGTTTCTCACGTGTCTTTCATCAGGAGTTTTCCGTATATTCTACCTAATGGCTCAAGCTAACCTGTCAATCATCTACTTATTTCATCTGTTCTGTATATCTGTCTCCTAATTTAACTTACTATCCTAAATTTTTCAATTAATTAGGCTCCAAATTAGAACATTATTCTCTCTCTTCTACACATCTCTCTGATATCTTCATTCCTGATGACTTCAAGGTTCATAACGGCCAAATACATTCCTCCAATTATCAAGTTACAGTTGATGAACTTTCTACCAGTTTTATTTCCAGAATGACCTAAAGAAGTCAGTGCAGCTCTCTACTCGTATATATGAACATCTTTCAGATGAACCCAACATTCTAGACCTATTCCTAATCTTTAATCTTTCTCCTTATTCTGTTAAATTCTTTCCTCCTCTGGGTTCCTCCGATCACTCTCTTATATTTGGTTTCTGTTCTATCAGTTCAAGTCATCCGCAGGAAAGACCCCCGTCTATTCAAGAAAACGTTTTGGAACTTCGGTGCTGTTAACAGGTCAGACTTTTTTTCAGAAGTTACCATTATTCACTGGTAGAGCCTTAATCGAGGAGAGGTTGTTATTATCAATATTATCATTATCACTACAATCCCTATTATCACCATTAATGATATTATTATTCCTGTCCTATTTAATAATATCTTTATTCTTATCACTATCTGAACAAAATAGAAGCTTTCTTCGGTTGCCTAGCCTCAAAACGGAATTTCATCAGACACCTACACTTCTTTTCCAAAAAATATATTGTGTTGATCATTGATTCCCTCTTCAATGACAAATCTTGGTTTTAACTACATGACTCAACAAATTCCTTGTCAAAATTTATCTTCCTTTATTTTATTGCGATGGGGTTTTCTTTGTCCTTAAGGCAGGTTTGATCTGCAATTTTATTTGTTTTCTTTTCGCAAGGATCAGGTTTGTCAACATCCATTTATTCTACGAAGTTTCCACGTTTTTTTCTAAGAAGATCGTGTTTTATTCTCTAGCAACCATATATTGATAAGAATTATTGTTGTGGCATGAAAAAGAAGCAGAATACGGACTTGCGTTTGTTCTTCTTTGATTTCCCTTGAAATGTTTACAGTTTCCGTTGAAAGGGTACTTTAGAGTATGGAGAGCTCGAGCTTATTCACTCTGGCGTAGAGGCGTGAACCCCAAGAGTTTTACCTTCAACTATACCTATATAACCTTGGTGTAACTGTTTTTTCTCATACTATTAGCTAAAGAGACCTGCGTTTAAGAATTACTTTCATCTTTAAGTTCCAGAAACCCTACCAACCTATATTTCATTCCAAAATCGTGCAAAATCTATTCTCCAAGACACTTAAAATATTCTTAGTTGAAATTGCAAATCTATGGTCCTTTTTCTCACTCCTTTCTTAAAAAATTTAAACATGATGAACTCTTATTAGCTTCTTCCTCCGCCCTCCCTTTAGTATTTCTCCGACCAGCACCAACTATCATTTAACCTTCCACTAAAGCAAAACACTTTTCTCAAACATTTGCTTCTAATTCCACCTTAGACCGTTCCAGTTCTATTCTTCCTCCTGCAACTTTCTCCAACATATTTATGCTGGAGTCGGAGCTTGCTTATAAATTATTTTCAAAATATTTTTTGTAGTAAAAAAAAAATATTGGCGTGGAAACGTTCTGAGCAATTATTAAGTGGTTTCAGGAAACTTGGTTCAGGCCGAAAGTCGGAACTGGATCCGGAGCCCGATTCGGAGCCGGAGCCGGAGCCGGAGCCGGAGCCGGAGCCGGAGCCGGAGCCGGAGCCGGAGCCGGATCATGGGTATAAATTTTATTCAATTATATTTTTGTAGGCGAAATTTTTTGGAACAGAAGGCAACTAAAACAATTTTTTGAATAGTGCAGAACCTTAGCACAGTATAATATATATATATATAATATATATATATATATATAAAAAATATATAAATATAATATATAATATATATATTTAAAATATATATATATATATATATATTATAATATATATATATATATATATATATATATATATATTGGGTAATGATCCTAAGTGGGTTTGAACCCTTACTCTTGAGATGGTACTCAAAGAGTGATACCTCTTGACCAACGATTAGAGCTAAAAGGAAACCCATCAATTTACCTCTGAAAACTTAGCTCCCAAGAGGAATTGAGGGTATCCTTGGACAACCTAAACATCTGACAGGCCTCCCTGCTACACTCTTGGTCAGGGACCAAACACTAGGTTAATTTTAATCGGAACGTTATTAGGTATCAAAGATATTTGTGCAATAAACGCAAACAATTATTTTGGTGTATTTGTAATCGTCCCTAAGTGGGTTTTAAACCCTTACCTTTAGAGGGTCTCCAGAGGTGTTACCTCAAAATACTTACTACTCTACTTTTATGCGCAATAGGACCCATCTATGTATATTTCAAGTTTGAAGTCATTTCGACAAAAATTTTACAATTTAATACGAAAACTGCAAAAAATAGTTCTGAAGATATGAAACGCCAAAAACAATG
>JABUQX010016626.1:10000-15000 GCA_015478945.1 Trachelipus rathkii | reverse complement strand
CCTCATTATTATTTCTTCTTTCTACAAGTATACAATTTCTCTTTTCATCGGTTAACTCTAACTCAAAGATGTAAGCTCATAATTATGCTATTTTTCTTGCCAAACAGCTTCAAATATGCTCCTTTCTGCACTGTTATCAGGCCGATTGGGAGCAAGCTGCGCTCTTTGACTGTAGGCCCGTTGAGTTGAATTCGCTTGCTGTGATTGTAGAGACGATTTATCTTACTGAAATATAAAGGTATGAAAGGGGGTTACACAGGTTCCATTTCTTCTTCAACTAAGTTTGTCTTCTTCCCAAGATCCGTTTTGTACTACCTGTTCTCTTGACTATTCAGGAAAAAGAAAGCGCTTATCGTACATGGGAAAATACCTATCATTCTCTTATTACTTCTCTTATTTTTCTTAAGCTCGCGATTGCTGTAGGTTTTTATTAGAGGAAAGAAATTACCCTTATTTATTGGCTCTCCTACAAATATAATATCTAAGCCTTATAACTAAAAAACATTAAACAACTTCTTTAAATCTGTATCTCCCCCTCTTATTCGCGTCCGATGAAGCTTGTTGCTTTACAACTTCTTCTGGAAGTGCTTGCCACTTTTTTTTTTGGTTTTTTTCCATTTTTTTTAAATTTTTTTTTTCTTTTAAAATTTTCCTAACAATTTTTAAACATTTCCCTCCTTCGCCTATCAGATTGTCTCATATCTCTACTTGTGATTTCCCATGAATCAACAAGATCAGGGATCCTGAGAACTAGGAAGGTAAAGGAAGGCTTTAGTGGCTGTAACGGTATTTACATTTCGTTTATGAAAGAGTGTACTACTGAGCTTTTTCTAGCCCTCCATTTCAACTGTACTCTTATATTGGCTTAAAAAAATAACACTTTAACTCATTGCTGGAAGTCCGTATATGCTTCAGTTAATCCCTCTAAAAAAAGAATCCGCTTTGTTGCTCCACCTTTTATCTATCTATTTTCTGTCTAAATTATTGAAACTCTCTTAACTCTCATTTCCGGATCACATGGAATCTCATTCCCTTCTTTCTCATCATCAGTATATAGCTTTCGTCGCTCTTTTTCTGCCATGTATATTTTTTAAATCTCACTGATTTATACTTATTGGTTTTAGGGATGATAAGGAGGTTTTACTGTTCTCTAAGCTCCCCTCTTTATGTTTCCTTCTTCTCTTGCTTTTCTTTTTGTAAGTTTTTTCTTTCAGTCATTCCATACCGCGTCCTTTCTGTCATGGGCAGATCTTTTCTTCTTTCTTTATATGTGCGTGTTTTATTCTCTGTTTTTTATCTCCAACTTTTTCTTACTTAAGTATCTTTAAGATCTTCTTAAGCTGATTTATAAATCTATTTAGTCATATCCAGATAAATAAACTTAATTTTCACTCATTTTATATCTTCTTGCTCCTTTGCAATTAGAGTTCCTTTTCGAAATTACTTTTCAGATATCTATTCTTGATGTTGGAGGAAATTTCCAATGAGGTTCGCAACAATCCTTGTTGCAGATTTGACTTATAAAACTTAACTTCTTTAACTCTCTTAAAACACTCCGAGCTTTTTCTATCTCTTCGACCTCCCAAGCGTCTCACCTGTGAAGCAACATAAACATTCTTAGTCGGAACACAATCAACAATTGTCTTGAAGATAACCTCGCATCGCAACGGGTTGCCAAGCCATGCACTCAAAAGAAACAGACACTTTTTCAGATTGAGTGAAATTTTTCTTAAAACAATTACTTCAGATATATTTGCCATTGTATGGAATACGTTCTCGCATGCTGATTACGATTCCATCCTTCTTTAGGACAGGGTAAACTCTAAGGTTAATGAGAGTAACAAACTAATAAACAATGAGGGACTAACTCTTAAGGGAACGAGCCTATATTGTGAATATTGGCAATGCACCTGAGCAGAATCAAAAAAATAGACAAAATTCTAATTAATCTCGGCACCATTTTGAAAAGGAATTAAAGAAGATGTCGAAACTATGTAACCTCTAAAACGTCATTTTCAAGTGTTTTTCTCAGTGTCTGTAGTCATTGTTTTTGGCGTTTTCATATTTTCAGAACCTAATTTTTTGAAATTTTTTTTCGTATTTAAATTGTAAAATTTTTGTCGAAATGACCTTCAAACTTGGAAATACATAGAGTAGCTTTAAACACTGAAGTAGAGTAGGTAGTATTTTCTGTCTAATTAAGTACCATCTCAAGGGTAAGGGTTAAACCCACTTAGGACGATTACAAATATACAAATACTTGTTGCGTTTATTGCACAAATACTTTGAATAAATACCTAATAAAGTCCGATTAAAAATTACTAGTGTTTGTCCCTGACCCGAGTTGTGTTGAGCAGGAGGCCTGTCAGATGTTAGTGTCAAGGGATACGCCCTCATTCCTCTTGGCGAAGCTAAGTTTTTAAGAGGTAAATTGATGGGTTTCCTTTTAGCAAATCGTTGGTCAAGAGGTAATCACTCTTGGTACCATCTCAAGAGTAAGGGTTCAAACCCACTTAGGATTCATTACCCAATATATAATATATATATATTATATATTATATAATATCTATCTATCTACATGTATATATATATATATATATATATATAATATATATATATAAATATATATATATATATATATATATATATATATTATATATATATATATATATATCTGTGCTAAGGTTTCTGCACTATTCAAAAATTGTTTAGTGCCTTCTGTTCCAAAAAATTTCGCCTACAAAAATATAATTGAATAAAATTTATACCCATGATCCGGCTCCGGCTCCGGCTCCGGCTCCGGCTCCGGCTCCGGCTCCGGCTCCGGCTCCGGCTCCGAATCGGGCTCCGGATCCAGTTCCGACTTCGGCTCTGACCAAGGTTTCTGAACCACTTTATAATTGCTCAGAACGTTCCACCAATATTTTTTTACCTACAAAAAATATTTTGAAAATAATTATATAAGCAAGCTCGACTCCAGCATAAATATGTTGGAGGAAAGTTGCAGGAGGAAAGAAAAATAGAAAACTTGCGAACGTAGTCTAACGGTGGAATTAGAAGCAAATGTTTGAGAAAAGTGTTTTGCTTTAGTGGAAGGTTAAATGATAGTTGTGCTGTCGGAAAATACTAAAGGAGGGCAGGAGGAAGAAGCTAAGTTAAGAGTTCACATGTTTTAAATTTTTAAGAAAGGACGTGAGAAAAAGGACCCAGTAGATTATTGCAATTTCAACTAAGAATATTTTAAGTGTCATTGGAGAATAGATTTGCACGATTTTTGGAAATGAAATATAGCCGTTGTAGGGTTTCTTGGAACTTAAGATGAAAAAGTAATTCTTAAACGCAGGTCTCTTTAGCTAATAGTATGAGAAAAAACAGTTACACCAAGGTTATATAGGTATAGTTGAAGGTAAAACTCTTGGGGTTCACGCCTCTACGCCAGAGTGAATAATCTCGAGCTCTCCATACTCTAAAGTACCCTTGCCGCGGGAAAAACTGTAAACATTTCAAGGGAAATCAAAGAAGAACAAACGAAGTCCCGTTAGTTCTGCTTCTTTCATGCCACAACAATAATTCTTATCAATATATGGTTGCTAGAGAATAAAACACGATCTTCTTAGAAAAAAACGTGGAAACTTCGTAGAATAAATGGATGTTGACAAACCTGATCCTTGCAAAAGAAAACAAATAAAAATTGCAGATCAAACCTGCCTTAAGGACAAAGGGAAAACCCCATCGCAATAAAATAAAGGAAGATAAATTTTGACAAGGAATTTGTTGAGTCATGTAGTTAAAACCAAGATTTGTCATTGAAGAGGGAATCAATGATCAACACAATATATTTTTTGGAAAAGAAGTGTAGGTGTCTGATGAAATTCCGTTTTGAGGCTAGGCAACCGAAGAAAGCTTCTATTTTGTTCAGATAGTGATAAGAATAAAGATATTATTAAATAGGACAGGAATAATAATATCGGTTTAATGTGATTAATGGGATTGTAGTGATTAATGATAATATTTGATAATAACAACCTCCTCCTCGTATTAAGGCTTCTACCAGTGAAATGGTAACTTCTGAAAAAAAGTCTGACCTGTTAACAGCACCGAAGTTCCAAAACGTTTTCTTGAATAGACGGGGGTCTCCTGCGGGATGACTTGAACTATAGTACAAAACCAATATAAGAGAGGAGTGATCGGAGGGAACCCAGATAGGGAGAGACGGAAAGAAATTTAACAGAAAAGGAGAAAGATAAAGATTAGGATAGGTCTAGACTGTTGGCGTTCATTCTGAAAGATGTTCATATATACGAGTTTGAGAGCTGCACTGACTTCTTATTAGGTCATTCTGGAAATTACTGGTAGAAAGTTTCATCAACTGTAATTGATACTGGAGGGAATGTATTTGGCGCGTTATGGAACCCTTGTGAAGTCATCAGGAATGAAGATATCAGGAGAGACTGTGTAGAAGAGAGAAGAATTGATATCGTCTTAATTTGAGAGCCTAATAATTGAAAAATTCTAGGATAGTAAGTTAAATTAGGGAGAAACAGATACTATCAGAACAGATGAAATAAGTAGATGTAATCTGACAGGTTTAGCTTGAAAGCCATTAGGTAGAATATACGGAAAAACTACCTGATGAAAGACACGTGAGAAACATATTATTGCAACATTGGCACAAACTACCCTTTGGCAGAAATTTGAGGAAAGAGATAGAAGAAGTCAACAGAGTTAGAGTTTTTTAACTCTTCAAAAACTTAGTTTTCCAGTTAAGAACATAGATGAGGTTTAGAGGAGGAGAGTTGATGTTCAACAAAATAAAAATTAGATTTTAAAATCAAAACAGTGTTGCAGAAATTTACATAGAAAGGGGAGACCATACATCCAAAACAGGCCGGCAATCCGTGAAAAGCCAGTAACGTCCATCACCAAAGCTGTCAATATCTTTAATGGTGATGAGGCAAAGGGGGAATAAGGAGATAAATTTTTTAAGCCATCTCTATATG
>JABUQX010016626.1:0-5000 GCA_015478945.1 Trachelipus rathkii | reverse complement strand
ATATATAGTAAATCCTTATCTATGGCGATAATAAAGGACTATATTGTTAATGAGTTATTACTTTAATTATAATGTAAATAATAATTATTTAAACTAATTTATTCTAAATACTCTCTAATCCAATCGTGAATACTCTGTAAATTTTGCTAGTACAACTGTTGAGTATAATAACTCATAAATATATAATATCAAGTGTTATTAATAATATATACATATATATGAAATTAATATTTTAAATTATATATATATTATGTATTACTTATAGGTGAGTGGTTCAGTGTGAACATAGAGTCTAAATTTACTATTTATTAAAGATCTAAGGTAGATATTATAAGATTTACTTTTCAATTTGCTTTTATTTTTTTAATTCCGGCACTTTTATATAATTATGATGTCATAAATCCAATTCTTCTTGGGTGTTATGAATATAGGTAAAATAATAAGTGAAAAAAAATAAATAATTAAAAATTTCATATATATTTTATTTTGATTGTTAGTGTAGGATAATAAAGATATAATCAATTAATCCATTGAGTATAACCTATTGCAATTTTTCTCTTTTAGAATATTAGTACTGTATATTGATATAGCTTGTTCTAGATTCACGCCGCTTATCATTCTTAAATAGTGATGCTATTATTTCTCTAGCAGGAGAGCAATCAATGCGCAGTACAGTTATCTGCACATACTTACACTTCACCCAACCTCATAATTGTCGTAAATTAATTTCAGTTTTGTGTAAATTCTACTATTAATCGCTATATGAGTGATGTATCCTTACCTCATTTCTAAGATCATCTAGTAGCGTAAATGACTAACTACTAATATATAACTTACACTCTGATATACCATGGTCTATAATACTCACTATATATAATATATTTATATATTTAATTAATTATAATTGTGACAAAGATTAATTATTATTTTAAAATTATTAATTATTATTATTATATTTTATTATTTATATATTTTATTATTCATATTATATTTTAATTAAATAATTTTTATAATTTAATTAATTTATTATTATTATTATTATTATATTATTATATTTAATTATTAATTATTATTTAAATATTCCTCCAGTCTATAAATTATTACCTACTCACTTTCTTATATTTATGTTATATAAATGTGATTTTAAAAAGATGAAAAAGAAGAGATAATTTCTTTTAAATATTAATTAATAATAATAATTAAAATAATAATTTTATTTTAAATAATTGTCAGTAATTGATTCATTAAATTTTTGAATGAAAAAATGAATAAATTAGTGAATGAAATAAATAATGTGAGAAAATAAATTATAATCGTGATATATATATTATACTTCTCGAATATCTCATCTGAGTTCATTAGTAAAATAAGGCCTTATATATATATATGTACTAATCATTACTATTGTGAGTAATCTATTTTGTACTATGTGATATTCGGATACGTTATTTTCGGTTATATCCTATATTACACATTAAAGTATGTAATATTATAAAACAGTAACTCTCTCTACTATATATTATAATATATAATATGATATATTATATAATTATATTATATATATATATATAATATTAAATATTTAAATATTATATATATATAATATATTTATTTCTATATATAATATATAATATTATATATATATATTTATATATTATATATATATTATTATAATTATATATAATATATATTAATAAATAATATTAATAATATATATACATATAATTTATATATATATATTAAATTATATAATATATATATATATATAATATATATTAATATAATATATATATATATTAATATATATATATATTAATATATATATTATATATATATATATAATATATATATATATATATATATATTAATTAATATATAGAATATATATATAATATATATTATATATATATATATATAATTATATATAATTATATTAATATATTAAATATATATATATATATTTAATATAATTTAATATATATATATTAATATATATATTAATATAAAAATAATTTTAATTATTATAATATTATATATAGTCATAATTGTGTTCCGGTTTACGTTTCTAGTATATAATAACTACAGTAATAGTGTATATATACTTAACTGGCCTATAGATATATAAGTGTGAGCTGTTTTTCACTTGAATTGATGGTAGATTAGTATGTGCTAGTAATATATTAATATTAATATATAAATATATATATTATAATATTAATATAAATTATAATAATATATATTAATATATATTATATATAATATATATTTTATAATATATATATAATATAATATAATATATATTATATATATAATATTAATATTAATATATATAATATTAATATTATTATAATATATATTATACATATATATATAATATATATATATAAATATATTAATATATATATCATATAATATATTAATATATATATATAATATATATATATAATATATTATAATATAATATATATATATAATAGATATATCATATATATTATATATTATATATATATATATATATATATATATTAATTATATATTATTAAATATATAATATTATTAATAATATATAAAACATTGATATATAGTATATATATTACGTAAGCTAATGAGATAATATTTCATTATTAAAGGTAGGGTATATAATAACAGAGTGTTACGGTGCATGATGGTGAGTGTATAAGTATACATGGTGTTACTGCGTACGTGATAATTACTTAAATACGTTACTTCTCATTTAAAATATATTATATATATATGAGTATAATAATTAAATGAAAGGTAATATTAGATATTATTATGTTATATAGTGATGCAGATACTACATTAAACATCGTTCATCTTGTATGCTGAATAAATAGTATTTAACATAGGTGATTTAAATGTATATTGATAGATGTAAGTCTCTGAACACCTGAGAGGAACATTCTAGATGATTAAAGTAGTGATAAATGATTGAAATTTATTATGGTATATATATATTTAATCTGAGGCTAGGCTGTAATCAGCCTGAACTCAGCATTGACTGCAGTGTCGTACAGGACATGCGTGATCTAGTAGATGCCAATGTGCTGACATATATAGAGATGTGGAAATACACTCTGTGGAGTGATAGCCTAAAACAGATGCTTGATAAGCTGTATAAAAAGCACATAGCTAGCTTTATAGCACATTTCTAAGCCAAATACTGGAAAACTGAAAACACAGAATTTAAAACATATGTAAAATAGTAAGGGAGTATAATGGGATAATGCGAGTTATCTGTGTGAAATACAGTTACTTAGGTTAGGTAGATTATTCCTTTAGTTTTCATATATTAGAGTTAAAACAGCACTTAAGGACAAGAAACGTCTTCGAGGTGTAGTGAGACTAAAACTTCGTCGCTAGCTGAAATGTATAAACGCCGGTTTCCGTGTATGGTGATTTTATAGAATTGTGTCTCTCTCCAAATTTAGGGGGGCAAGTGCCCCCCCGATTGCACTCTCACGAACCTGCCTACGCCCATGATTAGTGTTCATTTAAGATATAGTAGTGATAATAAGTACGATACGATAAATTATATTAATGTGATATAATTTAATACTTATAAGTATATGCTGATCATAATCTATATCGTACGTGTTATAATCCAAGTTACGTATGTAATGTCATATAATTAATAATAGGATAGTATGTATATCTCTATCTAATGATAGATTTCTTTTAGTATATAGTATAGTATGAGAAAAAGGATTAATACTTGTGTATTATATATATATATTAATTTGACTTAAGACGTGTTTGACATAACTTCCGTCATTTGTGGTTACTTACACATACTTATACAAATAGATTAAATTACTCTGTTTTCTAAAGATTATATAATGTAAACTTGACATTTCTATCGTTCAATATTACTATTATTTCTATGAATTTTTTTAATTGGTTTGAACTTTCAAATATGACAAATGTATCATCGGTATACTTCTTATATTACTAATGTTTATGGTGAAATATCTAATATAATATATTATTTATTTTTTATTCCTTTTGAGAAATATATATATCGATCATATTTTGATTTATTAGTCTTTAAATTTTAATAAGATTTTTAATTAATATTTATTATATCTTATTATTTACAATAATTATTTTTACTTATAATTTTTTTTAATATTTTTTAATTTTATCCTCTAATTTTATTTTATCTCTTTTTCTTCCTAACATATTTTTTTCAAAATATATTTGTGATACTTTTTTTTTCCATAATTTAAATATTTTGTAACTCCTCCATCCCCTAATATATTATATTTTTCAAATTATATATTATGTTTGTATAAAACTTTGTTCAAAAATCCAATGTGCATTGATATGTTTCAGGAGTTACTCTATACAATTTTTCATTCAGCCATGCTTCACACATAAACTTATTTAGGAAAACTTTTTTATATTAATAATAATAATTATGCTCATTCATGTGTATGATTATTATTATTATTATTATTATTCGTGAAATTTCACATAGAATCGTGCTATTATATGTGGTATATTATTATATATGGGTGTATTGAATTCACTATTATTAATTATTTATTATTATATTTATTTATTATATTCTCCTCATTTAATAATAGCGTTTTTACTGATTATTACTCTATGTCTAATGTACTTAATATTGTATTTAAATTTAATGCGAGTTAATTATTATTAATATTATTATTAATTGATTGAAATGTATTATTTTATAATAGGGTGGTGATAATTAATAGGTCATATATAATCTCAATTTGATTATCGGGCGTTACGCTTTATTGATTTAATATTTTATGATAAATATTAATTTTTTTCATCAAAATAAACATATTGGTACCATAAGTGTTATAATTTAAATATATTATATAATTAATATTAATTATTATTTATTTAATGTATTTTATTATTATTTTATTTATAGTCAACTCACATTATTTCATATTATTTTATTATTATGCATATAACACTTATTTATTAATGTGATTGTGGAT
>JABUQX010016625.1:67500-80441 GCA_015478945.1 Trachelipus rathkii | reverse complement strand
CGATAATTCGACCTTCTGGCATACATGTATAGGTTTCACAGTTCGAACATCTGAAAATGTTACAGCTTTGATTAAAATGAAAAATGAGTTAACATCACATCTTGACGACGTCGACATACTTGAGGACCTAATACATATAGCTCATGGGGTAATCTACGATATTTACACTGAAACATGTGGTTTACCATATAACGGTGTATACAGGAGTATGTTAGTAACTAGCAACCTGGATAAGTTTACTTTTCTCTGGCATGAGAGAGTACGTGCTGTTGAACCAAAATATAACGAAGAATGGTTTAGTGGTGCAGGATGCATTTATTCTTACATCCTTTCCAAGGGCGTTGAATCTCTGGAGAAATATATAGAGCTTGTTCAATTTATACAGAATCCTATATCCCCCTGATTAGATGAATTAATATATTGCAAATAAACCATATGTTTCTTATGTATTTATAAAGTACACTTCTCGCTGAAAATTATGTTATAAAAATGAAAACTTATTTTATTTCCCCTTTTTTGTTAAATATTACCACGTTAATGTATAAAATAACAATGATATGATGGAGATATGTTTGAAAAAGCGCGATTAGGTTGCTTTACTGTTGTTAAGTATGGAACTTTGTTAATGTCGGCCGTTTATTCGCGCGTAAGATATGTGAGGTTTGTCGTTGTACATTATATTCTTAGTTCTGGTTATACCATGTTAGCTTTATTGATGTGAAAACTTTGTTACGTCTGCTTATATTCGTTGGTTAGTATGGTAATTAGGTTAGGTTATGATGAATGTTTGTTAAATATTACTATGTTAATGTAAAAAAGAATGATATGCTGGAGATATGGTTGAAAAAGGGCGAGTAGGTTACTTTAATGTTGTTAAGTATGGAACTTTGTTAATGCAGGCCGTTTATTCGGGCTTAAGGTATGTTAGGTTTGTCGTTGTACATTATATTCTTAGTTCAGGTTATGCTATGTTAGTTTTATTGATGTGAAAAAACTTTGCTACGTTAGCATATGTTCAAGGGGCTGTATTAAAAAGAACTTATTTTTATGTTATATTTATCCAAAATGACACTCGAAATATGACCTGAATCAATAGATCGATAGATCGATAGCTCAATAGATCACTGAGTGTAGGAGGGATAGGGGTGTATGGTTTGATTTATTAATTTTACTGATTTACTGATTTAAGGTTTGTAAAAAATGCAAATTTTTTACGTTATGAACATGAAAAGAATAAATTTTTTAGTAAAAACAAAAATATTTTAAGCAAATAAAAAAAATATATTAAAAATTTAAATTTTTAACATTAAAACAAAATATTAAAAAAAAAAAATTTAAAAATAAAAAAATAAAAAAATTGAAAAATTAAAATATTTTTTTTAAAAATTTAACAAAAAAAATAAAAAAAAAAAAATTAAGTTAAAAAAAAATATATATTAAACACCAAGTTGAAATGTAAAATGAAACTTGTAAAATAAAAAAATAAAAATTTTTAAAAATAGCAAACATAATGTACGTGTTTCAGCTTAGGAGAAAAAAAAATATAAGTTGGCGTTTATAAAAAGAAAACGATATTTGAAAATAGAAAGGTCAGTCTTCAACCTTTAAAGAGAGTACTGATCATTAACTGTACTTATTCGTTTCTTTGAAAAATTGACTATTTTGATTGTTATAATGATAATAACACAGAGTTTCACTATTCTGATGGGCTGGTTTCTTATTTTTAGGGGTTACATCCCCTCAGGGGTACCCCCCTCTCATGTAACCTAGCCAACAATGAGGATACATTATATGAAGGGTGTATACCAAGTTTCATCGTTCTACGTCAATATTCTAGGTTTGGAGGGGCCTGTACCCCCCTGTGGGATCCCCATGGTCATGTAACCTCGTCTACAACGAGGATATCTTATATGAAATGTGTATACCGAGTTTCATTGCTCTATATCAATTTACAAAGTTTTGGGGCACAGCCCCCTCATCATGGGGGCATAGTGTCATTTTCTCTTCTGTATCGAGGATACATTATAAAAAGGTTGTATATCAAATTTCATCGTTCTATAAGTCATTATATTCAAAAGTTTTAGGGCACAGCCCTCAATGGGACGTAGTGTCATTTTACCTCTTCTGTATAGTTGTTACATTATAAGAAGGCTGTATACCAAATTTTATCGTTCTATGTCAATATTCAAAGTTTTGGGGCACAGCCCCATCACCTAGGGGGCTTAGTGTCATTTTACCTCTTCTGTATCGATGTTACATTATAAGAAGGCTGTATACCAAGTTTCAGCCTTCTACGACAGTATTCAAGGTTTGGGGGCCAGCATCCCTCTGGGGATGCATGGTTACTTAACACATTCAGCAATGATACCTTTATATGATAGGGTGTATACCGAGTTTCAGCCTTCTACGACAGTATTCAAGGTTTGGGGGGCAGGCATCCCCCTCTGGGGATGCATGGCCATTTAACATTGGCTTCAGCAATGATACCTTATATGATAGGTGTATACCGAGTTTCAGCCTTCTACGACAGTATTCAAGGTTTGGGGGGCCAGCATCCCCCCTCTGGAAATGCATAGCCTTTCAACATTGGCTTCAGCAATGGTACCTTATATGATAGGTGTATACCAAGTTTCTAACTCCTTCTACGACAGTATCTGTTTAAAGTTTCAGCATCCTCCCCCCTGGGGTGCGCATGGCCTTTTAACTCTGGCTTCAGCAATGATACCTTATATGATAGGTGTATATCGAGTTTCAGCCTTCTACAGCAGTATTCAAGTTTTGGGGCCCAGTGTCCCCTTCTGAGGATGCACAGCTTCGTAACCCTGTCTATATATATATATATATATATATATATATATATATTATATATATATATAGGAAAATATATATATATATATATATATATATATAATCTATATATATATATATATATATATATATATATATATATATATATATATATATATATATATATATATATATATATATGTGTGTGTGTGTGTGTGTGTGTGTGTGTGTGTGTGTGTGTGTGTGTGTGTGCGGAACGTTCACGCGCGTAAAAACCGAATCCCTGAGCCGGAGCCGGAGTCGGAGTCAGCGTCGGATGAGTCGGAGCCGGAGCCAGAGTCGGAGCCGGAGCCGGAGCCGGAGCCGGAGCCGGAGCCGGAGCCGGAGCTGGAGCCGGAGTCGGAGTCGGAGCCGGAGCCGGAGCCGGAGCCGGAGCCGGAGCCGGAGCCGGAGCCGGAGTCGGGATTGGATTTTTTCGACGCAATGATAATAATAATAATAATAATAATAATAATAATAATAATAATAATAATAATAATAATAATAATAATAATAATAATAATAATAATAATAAAAAAAATAAAAATAAAAATTTATTTTTATTCAAATAAAAATAAAAATAAATAAATAAATATAATAATTACAAATAAATAAGATAACAAATGCGCCGTTATCTGAAAACATGACAGATCAGTAAACATGTCGCTCTTATCAGTTATCAAACGGACCGACTGATAAGAACGCTCAGCGGAGGCATCCTTTGGTCTTCTACGAACTGTTAGCCCTACTACTAACTCCTATTTTGAATCTACTAGAGTCAGAATATTAGAATATTTCTCATTGAAAGCTGCAAAAATAGTAGTATAAAACGATGAAAGTATACGAAAAAATTAAATAAATAAATAAATAAATAAATAAATTAATAAATAAATAAATAAATAAAATATGAAATAAATAAATGAATAAATATAATAAATTACCTTTTCAGTAACAACTTCAATTTTAGGTCCCCGAAGGGTAAGAATTCTGAATTGAACTTTCTGTCCCGGTTTGTACAAATACTTATCCGTTGAGATAAATACTCTCTCTTCTTGGTCAACGAAAGTAAGATTAATCTTTTCTTCAATAAGCTCAGAGTTCAAAGAACCTTGAAGTTGTAATGTAACTGTTCTTGTCTTGCTTTCAGTTTTAGGAACGGACACATTTACGCATTCGAAAGATTCTCCTACGAATGATAATGAAGTCAAAAGATATATTAATGACACTCATAATCAACAGACCAGAAACATCCTATAATGAGTCTTCTATACAGGTTTTATTAAGAACAATTATCAATTTTTCTGGTGTGGAGGTTATAAGACTTATCATTCAATTAAACGCACACACTTTAATAATAATAATAATAATAATAATAATAATAATAATAATAATAATAATAATAATAATAATAATAATAATAATAATAATAATAATAATAATAATAATAATAATAATAATAATAGTAGTAGTAGTAGTATTAGTAGTAGTAGTAGTAGTAGTAGTAGTAATTTTAAATACCTGTTGAAAAAGTAATCCTCGTCTCGTTCTGTATAATTTTGTTGTCAACCGCTCTAAAGAGACTGTATTCAAGTTCATCTTGACTTGAAAAAATTCCATTTGTGAGAGAAACGCAGATCTGAGAGTCAACACCACACGTCCACGTAAAAGGGGTTGTTACTATGTATCCACTATATATATATATATATATATATATATATATATATATATATATATATATATATATATATAAGCAGGGAAGATTCTGTGTAGTATATATATATATAAAAGTATATATATATATATATATATATATATATATATATATATATATAAGAGAGTATATATATATATAGTGGCGTATCCAGGGAAGGGCTTGCAATGGGGGCCATGGCCCCCCCCGAAATTTTCTAGACACTAAAAATTTTTAAGTATCATATCTATTGTACTAATATAAAGTGTGGTGAGGAGCTAAATTATTTATATAATTTTTGCTGCTGTAAACAAATCTCTGTGTCCTTTAGCTAAACTAAACTTGAGCCATCAGAGAAAATGTAACATTAAAATTTCAACAGATTTTTGAAGAATGTGTAAGGGTAGAGCTTGGTATTGAAATTGCTGTACCAAGAATTACCAAATTCCAAAAATACAGACTATTTTGGATGATTTAATATCAGCATTATTAGAGAGGTTTTTAAATCATAAAGAAATTATTTACTTGCAATTTGTCATACCGGAATGGGGTGTAATTTGCCATATGAGAAGATAAAAGATTATGTAACATTTTACAAGCAAGATCTCGAAAGCCTAATAGAAGATTAGTTAAAAGCAAAATGGGATTTATGGAAGTTGAAATGGCATCACAGAACAGATCGTCCAAAAACAGCAATAGACGGACTAGTTCCTGTTCGCAGTCACAATTTCCCAATATTTACATCTTGTTGCAAAAACTGGCAATTTTACCTGTGTCTACTGCTTCAGTAGAAAGAAGATTTTCAACATTAAGATATCTGAAAAACCTTTACTTGAGAAATATTATTGAAATGAAAAAGACTTACTGACTCTGTCCCTCCTCTACATACATGAAATATTAACATAAAAACCGAAAAGATGTTATCTCGATTTGCTTCAATTTCTAGCTGCCCGACGATTAAAGCATCAAATTCTTAGGTAAGAGATTTTTTTGTAATTAGTAAATTACCCATTTTTCCTTCAAATTTAATATTTGGTTCTTCCACTATATAGATATATATATATATATATATATATATATATATATATATATATAGTTATATATATATATATATATATATATATATATATATATATATATATATATATATATATATGTTATATATATATATATATAAGTAGTATATATAGTTATATATAAATATATATATATATATAAGCAGTGAAAGAGAGAAGAAGTAGTATATATATATAAGGTATATAGATATATATATATATATGTAAATATATAAAAACGATTTTTGTTTATTCCCAGCGAAAAATTTCCTGATATTATGTTACTATAGTAAGTATATATATGGAGTATGCATATAAGGTTATCTCTACATATAAAAAGGATATATATATATATATATATATATATATATATATATATATATATATATATATATATATATATATATATATATATATATATATATATATATATATATATATATATATATATATATATATATATTATAAAATAAGAGAATCAAAGCTCTGAACATTTTTATTTCCTTTATTAGAATCGACGTTTCGAGAAAATAACGTTTCTCATCATCAGGATAATAGAATGATAAAATATAATAAAATAAAATAACACAAGTAAAAGGTTCAAATTCTAAAACATTCCACTTATCTCCAAATGTCACGTCACGTCATTATCACGTCACTTTCCACAACTAAATATTAAATTGGTCTTTTCTTCAGATTTTAAGGTTGCATCCTTCCTTAATCACAAGGACAGAATCCCTCGTGCTCTCCGTTCATGTGTAGTGTATAAATATGTTTGTGACCTCTGCAATGAGGTCTATGTTGGCAGCACAACGCGTCAACTCTCTATCAGAATTGATGAGCATCGAGGCGTTTCTTCAAGAACGGGAAATCCATTGTGCCGTCCAGCCTTCTCCAGCATCAGAGACCACTGCGACTCACATGGAGATATAGTCAAACCACCTGATTTTGAAATATTAGCCCAAGCTAACCATCAATTAGACTTACGAATATTAGAGTCACTTTATACAAATACTATAAACCCCTCATTAAATAAAGATAATGGACCTTTTAAGCTGCAGTTATTTTAATATGAGAATATAATAATTTTTTAACCTTTTGTTTTTGATTATTGATTTTATAACATCTTTTTCGTACCAGTTTCAATGTTTTTGTATTTATTTACTATCTATAAATATTGTACCATTTTTATTTTTGCTTTATTTTTTAATATTGATAATTATTATTATTATTATTATTATTATTATTATTATTATTATTATTATTATTATTATTATTATTATTATTATTATTATTATTATTATTATTATTATTATTATTATTGTTATTATTATTGTTATTATTATTATTATTATTATTATTATTATTATTATTATTATTATTATTATTATTATTATTATTATTATTATTATTATTATTATTATTATTATTATTATTATTATTGTTATTATTGATTGTTATTATTATGATTGTTTTGATTATTATTATTATTATTATTATTATTATTATTATTATTATTATTATTATTATTATTATTATTATTATTATTATTTATTATTTTTATTATTATTATTATTATTTTTGTTATTATTTATTTAATATATTATTATTATTTTTATTATTTATTATTATTACTATTATTATTATTATTATTATTTTTATTATTATTATTATTATTATTATTATTATTATTATTATTATTATTATTATTATTATTATTATTATTATTATTATTATTATTATTATTATTATTATTATTATTATTATTATTATTATTATTATTATTATTATTATTATTATTATTATTTATCGTTAGTATTAATTGTAGGTGTCTATTATTATTGTTATTATTATTATTATTATTATTATTATTATTATTATTATTATTATTATTATTATTATTATTATTATTTATTATTATTATTATTATTATTAACTACAATAACTAACAATTATTATTATTAACTACAATTAACTACAATAGCCTACTTTAGCCTGATTTAACTTTTCATATATTTGTCACATTTGGAGATAAGTGGAATGTTTTAGAATTTGAACCTTTTACTTGTGTTATTTTATTTTATTATATTTTATCATTCTATTATCCTGATGATGAGAAACGTTATTTTCTCGAAACGTAGATTCTAATAAATGAAATAAAAATGTTCAGAGCTTTGATTCTCTTATTTATAATAAAATTAAGATTCCCAAAAAACAGAAGCAGGAACGATATATATATATATATATATATATATATAAGTAGTGAGAGGCAGGATTCTTCTATATATATATATATATATATATATATATATATATATATATATATATATATATATATATATATATATATATATATATATATATATATATATATACTTTAAGTATAGAGTGAGAGCGCCTGATTCGGAGCTAGCCTCCTTGAGAACGAGCCGTGAAATACTTTCACTTTTCTGCGTATATATATATCACCTGCAGGTTTGCGGCGAGACGTAAAAATAAAAAATAATTAAAAAATAATAAAATAAATAAATAAATAAATAAGGGTGCATCGAAATATTTTTAGGTATCGTTAACTAGTTTATTTTTTTATTATTATTTTTATTATTTGTTAATTATGTATGTATAATTGTTGTTCAAAGCGTTGACACAGCCCCGCAGTGGTCCCGCACCGCACAGCACCATACAGCACCGCATCAAGCACCGGATAGAGTTTTAGACATGGTATCTCTCTCAAACTTAACACCCCGTTTAGGGATGGCGTAACCTCGCCATAGACGAGGTTACTTGGCAATACACCCCCCCCGTAGGGGGGTACTGGCCCACAAACCTTGGATATTGACGTATAAAAACGAAACTTGGTATGCACCCTTCATATAAGGTTTCCTCGCTGCGGCCGAAGTTAAATGAACGTACACCCCAAAGGGGGTGCTGGCCCCCCTCCAAGTAGGAAATGACCGTAAATGGTAAAGTTTACTAAATTATTACAATTTTATATGAAAATGAAAAAAGAAACTGATTTATAAAATAAATTTTAAGAAAAACAAGTACATTAGTATTAGCAATTACAATAATTAAATTTATTTGGAAACTTTCCTTCCTACTCTGTTCCTAAGAGTAAAATTCTAATCTATGGGCGTACGTAAATTTTCATTTTTCGTATAATATTATACTGGACCAGGCCGGTTATCATACCTTGCTGAACGATCGAAAAGATACGAAAATCACGGGAACGTAAATTTTCGCTCACTTGAAAACGTACGAACAAATTTGGAAATGTGAGAAAGAATTTTGATTCTCTCTCTCTCTCTCTCTCTCTCTCTCTCTCTCTCTCTCTCTCTCTCTCTCTCTCTCTCTCTCTCTCTCTCTCTCTCTCTCTCTCTCTCTCTCTCTCTCTTTCTATCTATCTATCTATCTATCTATCTATCTATCTATCTATCTATCTATCTATCTATCTATCTATCTATCTATGTACGATAAGTTCACTTACGGCTGACAGAGTAAAATGAAATGTATAGCATAGATGAATTGTGTTTACTGCTTAGTTTTGAAGTAAGGGTAGTTAATATGTTGCGATTATTGAATTTTAATTATATGTTACATTATTTAAGTGCCGTTTACCTTTGTATAATTGAAATAATCCATAATAGAAGTAAGTGTTTATTTTATATTAAGATAATAGTTACATAAAGTTATAAACTTATGTAAAGAACAAACAGCTTTACTTTAAAAATTTTGGTAGGCTTATATCCCGTTTTGAGTCAATCTCATATAATAGTAATACACATAAATAAAGTTTTATTCAAAATGACGTGAGAAATTAAATTTTTCCTAAAAATAAATAAGTACAGTACGTAATGCAATTTGTAAAATGTTTTCGTTATATTTTCCTTACAGTATATATATATATATATATAAGGTACATATATATATATATATAAATATATATATATATATATAGAAAGATATATATATATATATATATATATATATATATAATATATATTTTTTATATTTTTTTTATATATATATATATATATATATATATATATATATATATATATATATATATATATATATATATATATATATAAGAGCGTGGGAGTGGTCGTACAATTTATAGGTGGTTGCATCTGACATTTCACACACACAATTATATATATATATATATTGATATAGTATATATATATATATATATATATATATATATATATATATATATATATATATATATATATATATATATATGTGTAGGAGGGATGGAGATATATATATATATAGAGAGGAGAAAGATATATATATATATATATATATATATATATATATATATATATATATATATATATAAAGTATATATATATATATATATATATATATATATATATTATATATATATATATATATATATATATATATATATATATATATATATATATAATAAAAATATTTAAATTTTTGTTACTTACCTATACATATAAGCGTGAAATAATTGAGAACAGTTTCTTTTATTTAAAAAGAAAATCGGCTCGCCGTTCTTTGAAATGAGCAAATTTTTCAATAACTTTGCGATTAATATCACAAATATTAACGATAAAATCCTTTTCTACTGAGAGCATTGCTAATGCCGAAAGCCTATCCTGCCCCATTGTATTTCTCACAAAAGTCTTAATCCATCGGGATGGTTATAAGGACTTTTAATATTTTTACACATTCACTGAATGTATCTTCCAATTTATTTTCACTTATGAAATCAAGGAAAGCTACAACTCCGGACAACATGGAGATTTGACACATCCATAATGTTTCGTCGAGATGCTAAATTTTGACACGCTGAGCGCTAATTTTGCAAATTGTTTCGTATTTACAAATATAAAGAAAAGCAAGCGGTTGTTCTTCATCTGCAACCACAAGTTGTAGGTATAAAACGTTTACGCAGACATATTTGCACACACATTCCTCTCGTCTAAAATGTATAGGGCATGGGTTGTAAAGTGTGTGCAACAATCATATTGAATAATAGCTATTCATCTAACCAAAATTTGATGACGTTTTTTTTCATTAAATAATAAATCATTGAAGTGTTATTATTAATAAGATGCAATTTAATTTCTTTAATATTTAATCCTATTAAAAAATTAAAGAATAAAAAATAATAAATAGTTGCACACTAGCTGCTAGTTGTATAAAATGGTGGTTGCGCAAACCTGCAACCAGGCCACGAGCTGCTCCAGAGTATATTATATATATATATATATATATATATATATATATATATATATATATATATATATATATATATATATATATATATATATATATATATAAAGTATATATATATATGGTATCAGTTATATATATGTTATTACTTTACGGTCTTACGTCTTCCTCAGGGAGGCCTACGGCCCGTCAGCGGAGCATTTGTATCGATTTTTACGCAGCCCTTTCCAGAAGCACACCATCCTGCATTTCCTGCGTCACGGCCAGTCCATGTCTTCTCAGGGCTCTCTCCACGCAATCTTTCCATCTTACCCTCGGTCTTCCTCTCGGCCTTACTCCCTCCACTCTCCACCACCACCACCTACTTGCGACTCGTTCTCCCGGCATCCTTACTATATGCCCCCACCATCTCAGTCTCGCTGAATCTATCCTGTTCAACACAGGCACCACACCAATTCTCTCTCTGACCCATTCGTTTCTCACTCTATCTCTCCTCGTCTTTCCCACTATCGTCCTCAACACCTTCATTTCAGCAGCTTCGATTCTTTTTTCCTCTCTTGTTGTAATGCTCCATGTTTCTGCTCCATATGTCAATGTGGGTACTCAGTATGTTATCAAATATGATCTTTTTCACTTTTATATCCATCACCCGATCTTTCATAATTGGATATAACGCTCTCATTGTTCTTCCGTATTTTTCCATTCTTGCCTCCACTTCCTGTACACATCCTCCCTTGCTTGTAAATACGCCACCCAGGTAAACAAACTGATCCACATTTCTCAATCTTTCATCATCAATGACGATCTCCACTTCTCCCTCATCCTCTCTACCCACTCTCATTATCACTGTCTTTTCTGTATTCATCTCTAAACCAATCTCCTTAAATTTCGTCAAAACTTTCCACAAGTCCTCTCAATACTCCTCCCAGCTCCAACATGCCAAATCATCCGCATACACCATTATATCACCATCCAGATTTGGAAATTTCTCTTTAACCTTTCTGATTACTACATCTAAGTAAGCTATAAAGAGTAAGGGAGACAGGACACTACCCTGTCTGACTCCCGTCCCCACCTCAAACCATTTCTCATTTTGACATCCAGTTTTCACGTTACACTCACAAACGCTATACAAGCTTTTTATTGCTCTTCTCAGTCTTTCCTCCACTCCGACATTCCAAATCCTCCGCAGTACTGGTTTCCACCGAGTCAAATGCCTATCTTAGGTCCAGTGGCCAAAGGAAGAGGCTGTTCATTGTTCCCAGCCTTCTCTAACATCATTCTTAAAGCAAACAACAGGTGATCCGAAATACTCCTGTCCTTCCTGTGCCCATATTGTTCCTCACCCAACTGTATCTCTATCACTCCTCTTAATCTTCTTTCGTTGTTCACACGTTCACATCTGCCTTTAAACATAATTGGTAACGACACTAAAAACATTTTGGTCTTAAACAAAGTTAATTAGCTTTGGTCATATTGTCTTCCTCTCTCTCTCTACCTCTCTCTCCATATATATATTATATTATTATATATATATTATTACATATATATATATATATATATTATATATATATATATATATTATTATTATATTGCTATGTTATACATACATATGCATATATATTATTATTATTTATATAAATACATATATTTATTATTAAATATATATATATATAAAGCATATATATTTGTATATATATATATTATAGTTATATATAGTTATATATATATATATATATATATATATATATATATATATATATTTATTATATACATATATATATATATATTACATATATATATAGTTGAGTTAAGAGATATATATATATATATATATATATATTGCTAGAGTTATATATATATATATATATATATATATATATACATATATATATATATATATACATATTATTATTATTCAGAAGTATGTATATATATATATACCATTGCACTTCCTATACGAATCCCGTGTCTATATAAATATCACTGGAGCATACATATATATATATATATATATATATATATATATATTATATATATATATATATATATATATATATATATATATATAGGCTGGGCCTGCTGATAGCCCATGAGGCCCTGGGGAGCAGATAAAAGGTATGTAAAATAAGTTATATATATTATAAATATATATA
>JABUQX010016625.1:55000-62500 GCA_015478945.1 Trachelipus rathkii | reverse complement strand
GCTTTACTGCTTTAACTCATGTTTTACTGCTTTAACTCATATGTTTTACTGCTTTAACTCATATATTTATTAACATTACATACCTTAAAGCAGTAAATCAGTAAATCAATAGAGGTGTGACCTAACCTAAGGGACAGCATATGTTTTGTTTTATCGTTTTACTGTTTAACTTTCGCTTTACTATTTAATCCTCACATACATTACATACCTTAAAGCAGCAAATCAGTAAATCAATAGGTGTTACCTAACACCTATGGGATTAGTATGCTTTGTTTTACTGCTTTACTGCTTTAACTCTGTTTTACTGCTTTAACTTTTGCTTTACTGCTTTATCTTTCTGCTTTACTGCTTTTAACTTTCTGCTTTACTGTTTTAACTCTCTGCTTTACTGCTTTAAAACTTTCTGCTTTACTGTTTTAACTCATATATTTATTAACATTATGTTTTTTATTTTGTTTTAATACTTTTTATTTATTTTATTATTATTTTTATTTATTTTTATTATTATTTTTATTATTTTTATTATTTTATTTTTATTATTATACTTAGTGTTATTTACTTCATGCCTATTGTTATTATTTAGAACACACACACACACACACACACACACACACACACTTACACTTATATACACACATTCACTTATGACACTTATACACACATTCACTATGACACTTACATTTACCCATAGACACTTTACATTTACACTTACACTCTATGGGCCACCCACACACACACACACATTCACCATGACACTTATAATACATTCACTATGACACTTGCACAGATTTACCCATAGACACTTACATTTACACTCACACACAGTCACACACACAGATTTACTTACACTCTCACACAGATTTACTTACACACGCAGATTTACCTACACTCACACACCCAGATTTACTTACACACACAGATTTACTTACACACACACACACACACACACACACAGATTTACAATGGACACACACACACACACACATGGGTATCACACACACACACTCACTTACACATATAATGTATAATTTATTAAAACATTTTATGTTTTAATTAAACACGTACATTTATATTACTCATTCATTCAAATATAACTAAAAGTTTCTTAAAACTTCTATAATAAATCAATCATTATCTTTGAACAAAGAATTTATTATTAACTGTTAATACTTTTGGTTTATAAATTTTATAACTATCAAGTTTTAAAATAACTTTTACTAAAATTTTATGAAATTTATTAAAAACACATATATTTTACGTACCTTTAAAGCAATAAATCAGTAAACGTAAGGTCAGCCCCTAGCACCCCCTACACCAAGCTATGCCACGTTTTGTTCTATTGACTTACTGCTTTACATCATCTTTAGCCATGTAATAAAAGTATAAAAAGAACAAAATAAGTTCTTCTCTGCTAACATAACATGTATTTTATTAAAATCTTTCTAAGTTCTTATTTAAAAATAACAATTATTCACTTACATTTATATTATTCACTCGATGTTAACTAAAAATATTTCAAAGTTTTTTAAATAATTCGGATTTTCTTTATTATTATTATTATTATTATCTATGCACATTGACAATCCATCACGAGAAAACACAACAATCCGCACTCCTTACAGATACGAAACTGACCTCTCTCTGTAAAATGTGTTGTAGGATAATCCTTTTGTATCCCAAGCGATTAAGCCTAATTGAAATAAATATATTTCAAACTTGTCTTTTTCTGTAAAGGTGCAATAATTGATGTTAGGCCTAAATTTAGGCCTAAATTTAGGATAAGCCTTTTTGTAGACGGGCTAATTTAATCCTAATACCAGGTCAAAAGGTAATTCTAGTATAGACAAGAATCATTGTTATTATTATTTTTATAAATATATTTCAAACTGAAACATGCTGGATCGGTAAGATCCTTTATGCAGGTAAGAAGGAAATGTTTTCCTTTCCCTGTGATTGGTCGGAGTAGTTTTCCCTGGGTAGCTCATAGCAACTTAAATTTAGGGCCTAGCATGAGCCCCACCCGTAAGCAGCAGCCAACTCCGCACCCGTTGGTATCCCGCCGCGTCCTCGTTAGCTGCGTGCGCCCAGGCGCAACATTTCCGCGTTCCTGCCCGGCGCAGGCGCCCGGCAGGGCGCAATATTCCCGCGCGAATGAAATATATATATATATATATATATATATATATATATATATATATATATATATATATATATATATATATATATATATATATATATATATATATATATATATATATATATATATATATATATATATATATATATATATATATATATTGTGTGTGTGTGTGAGTGTAAGTGTCTATGGGTGAACGTAAGTGTCTATGTGTACGTGCGTATGTGTGAATAAGAGATATAGTGTATGTGTGTATAAGTGTAAGTGTAAGTGTCTATGGTAAGTGTAACTGCTTATAAGATGAATCATCAATATAGGTGGTATCAAAGATGACGCCATCAAAGATGAGTCATCAAAGATGAACCACCAAAGCTGAGGTACCAAAGCTAAGTTATTAAAGTTGAGGTATCAAAGCTGAGGCATCAAAAGCTGAGGCATCAAAGTTGAGGCATCAAAAGCTGAGGCATCAAAGTTGAGGCATCAAAAGCTGAGGCATCAAAGTTGAGGCATCAAAAGTGGAGGCATCAAAGTTGAGGGATCAAAATATCGAGTGTGTGAGTGTATGTGTAAGTGTGTATGTGTGTGTGTGTGTGTGTGTGTGTGTGTGTGTGTGTGTGTGTGTGTGTGTGTGTTCTAAATAATAATAACAATAGCATGAAGTAAATAACACTAAGTATAATAAAAATAAAAATAAAATGTTTTAATAAATTATACGTTATATGTGTAAGTGGTGTGTGTGTGTGTAAGTGTGTGTGTGTGTGTGTGTGTGTGTGTGTGTGTGTGTGTGTGTGTGTGTGTGTGTGTGTGTGTGTGTGTGTGTGTGTGTGTGTGTGTGTGTGTGTGTGTGTGTGTGTGTATGTGTGTTCTAAATAATAATAACAATAGGCATGAAGTATAATAATAAAATAAAAATAAAATGTTTTAATAAATTATACGTTATATGTGTAAGTGTGTGTGTGTGTGTACGTGTGTGTGTGTGTGGTGTGTGTGTATGTGTGTTCTAAATAATAATAACAATAGGCATGAAGTAAATAACACTAACGGCGGGCGAGTACGCGGAAATATTGCGCCTGCGGGCGCACGCGGCGGGCGGGAACGCGGCGGGCGCAACCAGCGGGCGGGACGCTGCGGACGGCCTGCGGGTGCGGGTTGGCGGCGTTAGCGGGGGCAAGCAAGCGGAGCCCTGCGCTTTTACCGACACAGGGGAAAACTACTCCGACCAATCACAGGTAAGGAAAACATTTCCTTCTTACCTGCTTAAAGGATCTTACCGATCCAGCATGTTTCAGTTTGAAATATATTTATAAAAATAATAATAACAATGATTCTTGTCTATACTGGAATTACCTTTTGACCTGGTATTAGGATTAAATTAGCCCGTCTACAAAAAGGCTTATCCTAAATTTAGGCCTAAATTTAGGCCTAACGTAGTTATTGCACCACATTTTACAGAAAAAGGTCAGTTTGAAATATATTTTGACCTGGAATTAGGCTTAAATCGCCCCGGGATACAAAAAGGATTTATTTCAACACATTTTACAGAGAGAGGTCAGTTTCGTATCTGTAAGGAGTGCGGGTTGTTGTGTTTTCTCGTGATGGATTGTCAATGTACATAGATAATAATAAATAAAGAAAACCCGAATTATTTAAAAAACTTGAAATATTTTTAGCTAACATCGAGTGAATAATATAAATGTATGAACAATTGTTATTTTTAAATAAGAACTTAGGAAGGATTTTAATAAATACATGTTATGTTAGCAGAGAAGAACTTATTTTTGTTATTTTATACTTATTAAATGGCTAAAGATGATGTAAAGTAAGTTAATAGAACAAAACGTGGCATAGCTTGGTGGTAGAGGGGTGCTAGGGGCTGACCTTACTGGATTTGCTGATTTATTGCTTTAAGGTACGTAAAATATATGTTTTTAATAAAATTTCATAAAATTTTAGTAAAAGTTATTTTAAAAACTTGATAGTTATAAAATTTATAAACAAAAAGTATTAACAGTTAATAATAAATTCTTTGTTCAAAGATAATGATTGATTTATTATAGAAGTTTTAAGAAACTTTGAAATAATTTTAGTTATATTTGAATGAGTAATATAAATGTACGTGTATAATTGTCATAGTGAATGTGTGTATAAGTGTAAGAGTGTGTGTGTGTGTGTGTGTGTGTGTGTGTGTGTGTGTGTGTGTGTGTGTGTGTGTGTGTGTGTGTGTGTGTGTGTGTAAGTAAATCTGTGTGTGGTATGTCTGGGTGTGTGGTGTGTAGGTGTGTGTGCAAGTAAATCTGTGTGTGAGTGCAAGTAAATCTGTGTGTGAGTGTAAGTGTAAATGTAAGTGTCTATGGGTAAATGTAAGTGTCATAGTGAATGTGTGTATAAGTGTCATAGTGAATGTGTGTGTGTGTGTAAAAGTAAGTGTAAATGCGTTTATGGGTAAAGTCATGTCATAGCAATGTGTATAAGTGTTGAAAAAGTGAGGAATGTACAGATATGTGTGTGTGTGTGTGTGTGTGTGTGTGTGTGTGTGTGTGTGTTCTAAATAATAATAACAATAGTCATGAAGTAAATAACACTAAGTATAATAATAAAAATAAAATAATAAAAATAATAAAATAATAATAAAAATAAATAAAATAATAATAAAATAAATAAAAAGTATTAAAACAAAATAAAAAACATAATGTTAATAAATATATGAGTTAAAACAGTAAAACAGAAAGTTAAAGCAGTAAAGCAGAAAGTTAAAATAGTAAAGCATAGTTAAATTTGTATCCGTAAGTCAAAGCAGTAAAACAGAGAGTTAAAGCAGTAAAGCAGAAAGTTAAAGCAGTAAAGCAGTAAACAAAAGCATACTAATCCCTTAGGGTGTTAGGTAACACTTATTGATTTGACTGATTTACTGCTTTAAGGTATGTAATGTATATGAGTTAAAGCAGTAAAGCAGAAAGTTAAAGCAGTAAAGCAGTAAAACAAAAGCATACTAATCCCTTTGGTGTTAGGTAACACCTCTATTGATTTACTGATTTACTGCTTTAAGGTATGTAATGTTAATAAATATATGATTTAGAAGCAGTAAAACAGAGTTAAAAACAGTAAAGTTTTGGAGTAGTTGTGGCAGTAAAACATATGAGTTAAAGGAGTAAAACATGAGTTAAAGCAGTAAACAGTAAACAAAAGCATACTAACCCTTTGTTGCTATGCTAGGGGCATGCCTTATTGATTTACTGATTTACTGCTTTAAGGTATGTAAAGTATATGTTTTTAATAAAAGTTCGTACAATTGTAGTAAAAAATAAAATGATTATATATCAGGCACTTTATTTTTTCTTCTTACATACAATTTAAAAATTTATAAATTAAAAAGTATTAAGTAAAATATAAAAGATGTCTGTAGTTAAGTGTAAGTGTATCTGTGTGTGTGGGTGTGTGTGGTGTATATGGGTTAGTGTTCTATGGAGAGTGTAAATGCTTATAAGTGTCATAGTGTGTGTATAAGTGTCATAGTGGAATGTGTGTAAGAAAAATACTAACTAACTCGTAGTAGGAAGTATCCTAGCAGCTTGTAATATACACCAATCGAACTCGACACTATAACATAGGGTAGACACCACCAGATAGCTGTTAGTTCTTAGGCCTCAGGGGAGGCTAGGAAAAGGCTTCGAAAAAGTGGCACTCAGTTGGCACCATATGGCACCTGAAGGCACTATGGTGCACTACTTGGCACTCACTACTTGGCACTCATTGTACTACAGGTACTATTGGTACTCACTTGGCACCTCACCTGCACTCATCTAATACTCATAGAATAATCATAGAACACTAATGGAACATCACTAGATACTTCTTACGATGATTGGGAACCATCAAAGCCATCAAAAAAGCTACAAGGTCAAAAAAGTTACAATGCCAAAATTGTACCGTAGAATACAAAAGGGTTGACCGAAAAAATTTGGGTTCTCAAAGTTGTCCTATGGAAGACCAAAGGGTTGGTCGAAAAATTAGGGCTGCCTAAAAATTAAGGATGGCCAAAAATCAGGGTGGGCCAAAATTGACCCATGGAAGACCAAAGGGTGGGTAGTGTGTTTGTACGTGTGTATAAGTGTTTAAATGTAAGTGTCTATGGTATATGTATGTGTCATAGTGAATGTATAAGTGTCATAGTGAATGTGTATATAAGTATGTGTGTATAAGTGCCATAGTGTATGTGTGTATAGCATATAGGTGTAAGGCGTCAGTAGTGTAAGTGTTCATGGCGTGAATAAGGCCGTGGTGAAATGTAAGTGTAAGTAATCTGTGTGTAAGTGCTATAGTGAATGTGTGTATAAGGGTAAGTGTGTGTGTGTGAAGTAAGAAACAAACATGTGTGTGTGTGTGTGTGTGTGTGTGTGTGTGTGTGTGTGTGTGTGTGTGTGTAGGTGAATATATATATATATATATATATATATATATATATATATATATATATATATATATATATATATATATTTTGTAAATAAATAAAAATATATATATATATATATATATATATATATATATATATATATATAGCATATATATATATATATATATATATATATATATATATAAGATATATATATATATATATATATATATTATATATATATATATATATATATATATATATATATATATTTATTGGTAAATTCTTATTCCAATTTTCAAGGCTTACAATAAAATTTAAACAAAAATGGGCCTGAGCATGTTTGGGGTAGTAAAAATGCCACGTGTTAGTTCTCGGGACGAAACCTAATACCGAAAATAAAATAAAAATAATTAAAGTAAAAATAATCACAATATGTAAATAATTAAAAATAATTAAAATAATAAAAATAATTACAATAAGTAAATAATTAAAATAATTCAAATAAAAATGAATAAAATTTTCGATATTAAAGCTGACAAGCCATGATGGCAAAGTAACAGGGGCGAAGTAGATGGACATGAGCATGTTTGGGTAGTAAAAAAGCCATGTGATTTTAAAATTGGTTTTATGACTTTTTATTTTCTAAAATACAACGTGTTTAGCGAAATGCTGAGCATTGCTCCACGTGCTAGTTCTACAAAATAATTATTTACGCATTGTAATTGTAATTATTTAATAAAATTAATTAAGATAAAATAAAATTTACGTTATTATAATTATTATTATTATCATTATTATTATTATTATTATTATTATTATTATTATTATTATTATTATTATTATTATTATTATTATTATTATTATTATTAAATCTGTCCGAGAGTGAACAATGATGCGCAATAAAAATCTCTCTCTCTCTCTGTCGCGATGTCAGTATCAATGGAGTAACGCGTTTACGGGTTATTACATA